>PVJA010017348.1:0-41784 GCA_004027025.1 Myocastor coypus | reverse complement strand
CAGCGCGCTGGACAGCACTGCAGGCAGGGCTACGCTTCCCTAAACAAGTGCTTAGTCCGCTGAGCTATACCGTCGGCCTGTAATAAACACATTTTCACCTGGAGACAAACTTCCTTTACTTCACTGGTCCTCAAGCCTAGTGTCACCTTAGAACTATTGGGTGGTCTTTTTTTTTTTTTTTTTAATTTTATTTATTTTTTCTCTTGTTTCAGAACCTTTGTTTATTCAGTCATTTTTATGGCCGGCTCAGCCCACCCGAGGGCACAGCTGGTACAGCATGTGGTGCCGGGGATTAAACCGCGGTCCCTGAAGCCGCCCAAGCTTTCCTAAGCAGGCGCTTTAGACCACTGAGCCATCCCGCCGGGCCCCCTATTTGGTGGTCTTTAAGTTATCAATTCCTGGCTCACAACCCTAGATTCTGATTTGCATTGAGATGATGCCTGATCCTTGACTTTGAGAGGCTCCCTAGGAAAAACGAGTCTTTGAGTCATGCAGAGAAGGGACCGCTTACAGACCCTCAGCAGGCTCCATTGGAGCTGATGGGTCCACCAGTGAGGGCTCCACCCGTCTGGGGCCTCCCTGTCCTGACAATGGGGGTGAGGGGGTTCTACCGACCCCTGGCCAAAGTCGCAAGTGAGCAACACAAAATTCTCAAAGCCTGTTAACTTAAAAAGTTTCATTTCATTAAAGACCAAACCTTGGGGCTGGGGAGATAGCTCCGAGGCACAAGTGCCTGCGTGGCAAGTGCAAGGTTGTGAGTTTGAACCCCGGTCCCGCAAAAAAAAAAAAACAAAAAAACAAAAACAAAAAAACAAAAACAAACAAACAAAAAAAAGACCAAACCTCACTAAATGCTTTGGTGCTGGGGACTCAGCATAGGCATTTTTACTTTTAGAATTATCCAAACTAGCATTAAAGAAGATGCTGTGATGCAAGACAGCATTTCTTAGCACCTGTGGCACGAATTTAGTTGTTGTGACTGCAAAGTAAACGATTTTGAAAAAGGATTTTGGCTACTGGAGATTATTTTCCCAAATGACATTCTAGTGTCCTTACAGCTGATACAGTGCCACTTCCAAATGCTTGTTAACATTCTAAGGTTCTGTGACAGGGGCCAGGGAGACAGTTCAGTGGCCTAAGCACCCACCTGGCAAGCATAAGGTCCTGAGTTCGATCCATAATACTCAATCATTATATTCTTCTACATTTTCCCTAGGAAAATTTGAAATTATACTCATAAGGGACATTTGCAAGGATGTTTCACATCTTTTTTTTTTCCCCCCCGGGGACTAGGGTTTAAACTCACGACCTTGCATTTGCCAGGCAGGCACTCGTGCCACAGAGCCATCTCCCCAGCCCCTATAACACTGTTTTTCTTTTAAAGATTTTTTAGCTGGGCGTGGTGGCGCACGCCTGTAATCCCAGCACTTGGGAGGCTGAGGCAGGAGGATCGATGCGAGTTCGAGACCAGCCTGGGCTACAAAAGTGAGCTCAAGGCCAGCCTCAACTGCATAGCGAGACCTTGTCTCAATAAGACCAAAAAAAAAAAAAAAAAAAAAGATTTTTTAAAATTTATTTCTCTTAAACCTTATTTATTTGTTTGTGTGATGGCTGGCTCAGCCCGCCCTGGGGTTGGGGTGCACAGCATGTGGTACCAGAGATCAAGGAGCGGTCACAGTGCTTGCCTTAACTTTCCTCTGCAGGTGCTTTAGACCACTGAGCTATCTCGTTGGCCCTATAACATTAAGACAGCAAAAAACTCACCAAAGAGAAAAATGTTATATACACACATACACATGCACCTGTATTTTTACATGTCTATGCATGTGTATGTATGTGTACCCAAGATCTCGATCTCTCTCTCTTTTTTCTCCCCAGAACCAGGGATCTAACTCAGGACCTTGTACTTGCCAGGCAGGTACTTGTGCCCCTGAGCTATCTCCCTGGCCCCCATGTGTGTGTACCCAAGACAGTTGGTCTGCAGAATATGCAAAGACTACTTTTATAATACAGATGTGTGTAACACACACACAAAGAAGTTTAGAAAACTATACTCAAAATTGTAACAGTAATTCCCTCTAAGTTTTTAGGTACACGTAATTAGAAGAGTATGTTTTGTGGGTGACACCTTAATTCTTATGAGAAAAATCTACTAATAGCTGGAGTAAGTAAAAGGTAACACCCCGAAACACACTCCTGAAGTCCCTGAAGCGTACAGCCATCTGAATAGCGACTGGTCCCAATCCAGCTTTAATGACATTCAACCTTCCTTCGAGGAAACAGAGCTAGAGCTTAGCGCAGGATATGCTGGCCAAGTTTGCGTCCACGTCGACCGTTCCACTGTTCCACTTAACCGAAAGCCAGTCTCATCCCCACCTTCCTCTGCCAAGGATCTGAGCTCACTATGTAACCGAATACGCGCAGGGTGCTTACCTGCATCTTGAGCAGCTCGGAAAGGATGTCTGCAGGGAGCAGCGTGCCATGCTTCCACGTGGCAGCAAGCAGTGGACAGACATCAATCCACCGCAAATTCAGCATCAGTTCTTCCGTCTGCATCAGTGAAAAGAGCTTCTTTTCCAAAGCAGAGGTAGAAAGGTGTGGGCAGCACACACGTAGGCACCTGTGCATCTCTGTAACATAGCCACGTGGTCTTGTCCTACACGTTATCTCTTAAGATCAAGTGCTTGGAAGTAGAAGCCCTCAACTCTGACGTGCAACGACGTATGTGGAGAAAGCACTGGGCCGTGGCTCCACCAGCCGAGACCCCCGCCTGCTGGAGGCGCAGACCCGCCGTCCTCAGTGGCCAGTCTCCACCATCCACTGCACTTACGCCACCAGCTCCACCGTGTGACCTGACAGACACACAGAAGACACCTTCCGCATTTACCCGAAGACAATGCGAGTCACAGAACTGAGTTTATCATCTTGAAAGTTACAGTGACTAAAAATACTGTGGACTCCCGAGGCTCCTTAATGAAGGCAGGAGAGGCATCGCTGATTAATTCTGAGGTCTTGTCTTCCTCCTACAACCCTGAGGGTTCTAAGTTACTTTTTAAAAGTAAACAAATATCAGACATAAGCCATTTAAGAAATAGAACTCACTGTCAGAAATAACAGCTCTGAGTAGGATTTTACATTACTCCAGAAGAGATTATTTCAATTCTTTCTACACAGTAAAATTTTGATTTGTAACCCGTAATCATAAACAAGAGTATGTACATTTGCAGAAAGTTCACACCTCTGAAGCAGAAGACGTTAACTCAAGCGCTCCTCTGCAGCATGAACTGCTACATGCATGGCCCCAGGGAGCCGTGCAAAGCACCGCTGCAGCAGAGGGCGCTCCAAGGTGCAGCTCCAGGGTGCTCGGGGGCTACTGCGCAGTGGGATGCTCCTCGTCCACAATCAGGTCAGTCTGTGAGGCGCAGGTGCATGTAAATGCCCAGGTTTCCAGGGCAGTGGCCTCAGGGCTTAGCTTAGTCTCGTCTAGGTTAGAGCGGTACCAGCCTCCAGCATTCCAGCCCTCACGGCCACATGTGCTTCTTGCTCAAGTCAGAATCTGGTCATGCAGGGCTTCTCAGGAAACAAGATCTGCGTTTGTCCTCTCATGACTTCACTTGTTCTTGGTAGTGGTTCTCTGCTTTGCTGGCTCTTGAGCTTATCAGTCTCTGGGGACATCACACATTGTTCCTTCACTGCTAGAAATTAGGCCGGTGTTGGAAATGACAGTGATCTATGTATATGTGACAGTTACAATTTCTAAAAGCAAAAGACAGCATGAATACCGGCTGTGACTCAGTAAATTAAATTTAGGTAAAGGTATGAAATATCCCACAGTAACAATAGAGAGCAGAATGTCATTGAGCAATAAAAAAGAATGACAATTGATACACTTATGAACTTGAATGAATTGCTAGAGAATTCTACCACGTGAAAAAGCTCCATCACAAAGGTTATATAACATGTATATAGTATTTAAGTGACAAAATTACATAAATGGAAAACAGAGCAATCAGTGGTTGTCAAGGACTAGATATGGGGGTGGTTCCGCCGTATAACCATATTTTATTTTTATTTTTTTGCAGAACTGGGGATCGAACTCAGGACCTTGCACTTGCCAGGCAGGCACTTATGTCCCTGAGTTATCTCCCCCGCCCTTGAGCTATCTCCCTGGTCCCATAGAACCATATAATACCCCCAATTTTCACACCATGGAAAGAATAGAAATATAGTTGAGCAATTTCTAAAAACTTCCAGTAGAAGATAAGACGGCATGTCTGGAAAACTAAAGAGGGAGAAAACAGCAATCTTTTATATACTGAATAACAGAACATAAAGGAAAAAAAAAAAAAAAAAAAAAAAAAAAAAAAAAAAAAAAAAAAAAAAAAAAAAAAAAAAAGTGACTACCCCAAAACAGGCAAAACTCTTAGCATTTATGCTAATCGGCAGAATGCTTCTCAAAGGGTACGTGCAGACGCAGACACACACACACACACACACACACACACACAAGTATTTAATGCTGTTGCCTATACAGACGTGGCACTGCAAGGCCGAGGATAAAAATAAGAACTCTAGGCCTAGGGCAGAGCTTGGTGGCACAGCACCTATCTGCCAAGCACAAGCTCCTGAGTTGGATTCCTGCTACCGCCTGCCTCACAAAACACTTTAGTAAGGCACTTTTGAACCTTTCCAATTTTACATCATATGAATGCATTATGCATGCATATATTAGCATTTTAGAATATGTGGCAACCAAAGTATTTCAATGCTTTGCTCAGGCTTCTTGTCTGGCAATTGCTCCCTGTCACGCCTCTTCTTCTACACCTCTTAAATCTCCATGCTGGTTACCTGCATGTTCTCACGTTGAACATGCTGAACTGTTTCATATAGCACAGCATAGCGCAGTCCATGGCATGACTACAAAAGGGGACACAACTATCTTTGAGGCAGATGGATATTGCAAAATTTTTTAAAAAGCACATGAGAACAGGGGCCTGGCGGGATGGTTCAGTGGTCTAAAGAGCCTGCTTGGGAAAGCTTGGGCGGCTTCAGGGACCGTGGTTCGATCCCTGGCACCACATGCTGCGCCAGCCCTGCCCTCCGGGCAGGCTTAGCCGGCCATAAAAATGAGTAAATAAACAAATAAAGGTTCTGAAACAAGAAAAATAAATAAGTAAATACATAAAATAAAAAATTCTTAAAAAAAGAAAAAGCACATGAGAACATAGTAACCCATTATTGAGTTTTGAGCTTCTGGTATGTGCATTATAGACAAGGAAAATGAAACCCAGATGGGTTAAAAGATTTGCTTAAGGTCACAAAACAAAGATGGGTAATTGAACTTGAACTAATCAATACTTAAAACAAAACAGTCATTCTTTCTATGGCTTAGTAAAACATCTCATAATTCAAACTCTAAAATCTATCTAAGGACCCGGCAGGATGGCTCAGTGGTCTAAAGCGCCTGCCTAGGAAGGTTTAGGCAATCACAGGGACCGAGGCTCGATCCCTAAATAAATGAAGTTAAAAAAGAAATAAATAAATAAAATTAAAATCTATCTAAGAGCTGGGCGTGGTGGCGCATGCCTGTAATCCCAGCACTCAGAAGGCTGAGGCAGGAGGATCGCTGCGAGTTCAGGACCAGCATGGGCTACACAAGTGAGCTCAAGGCCAGCCTGAACTGCATAGTGAGACTCTGTCTCAAAAAAGAAAAGAAAAGAAAAGAAATAATAATAACAAAATAAAATCTAAAACAGCTGGATAGTCCCATAGCTGACAACTCTATTGTTTTTACAGTCCTAGTACTCAAACCAGGTGCTAGAGATTCATTAACCAGTATCAGAACAAAACCAAAAACCAAAAATAAAGTATCTGCAATGTGAAATTACCAGGATAAAATACTAAACAAAAATGTTACTAAACTTCCAGTTAAGTAAACCCAATATTTTTAGTCAATCCAATTCAAACTTAAATAGCTGGTTTCCAGATAAGATGGCATTTTTTTTTTTTTTTTTAATATTAAGGCCAGCTCAGCCTGCCCTGGGGGTGGGGCTGGCAAAGCATGTGGTGCTGGGGATCAAACCGTGGTCCCTGCCGTTGCCTAAGCTTTCCTAAGCAGGCACTTTACACTGCTGAGCCATCTCACCAGCCCTAGATGGCATCTTTTTTTTACTTTTTTTTTTGTCTTTTTGAGACAGGGTCTCACTACGGAGTTGAGGCTGGCCTTGAGCTCACTTTTGTAGCCCAGGCTGGTCTCGAACTCACACCGATCCTCCTGCCTCAACCTCCCGAGTGCTGGGATTACAGGCGTGAGCCACCATGCCCAGCTTTAATTACTTTTAATAAGAAATAACAATGTGATAGTTTCAAAACACATTAGTAGTACATTCGCAATAATTGACACACTGCATATTGTTGTCCTCATAGTAGTTATACAGAGCACATGGTGTGGACGGCATCTATTTTTATTTAATATTTTGGGGGGAGGTGTGGGGACAGGGTCTCGCTATGTAATTCATGCTGGTCTTGGACTCATTATGTGTCCTGGGTTGGCCTGAATCTTGTGGCAATCCTCCTGGGTCAGCCTCCACGTGCTGGGATCACTGGCAAGTGCCACCACGTTTAATTATTTTTTACAAAGGAATTAAGTCCAAAAAGAAAACTTAGGATTTCATCTTTGCTACCGAACATTTTTCTGGATTACTCATTGATACCTGAATCAAACTCAAACGTCTACAGATTCATTTAAATCACCAAAGGCCAAGACAGACTGCTGTACATTACTGATATCTACAGTCAGTCATTAAAATGTTTCAAATAAGTTGATTTTATTATAATCAAAACAAAAATTTTCATCTACTAACTTCCTTACGCAGAATTTTACAGTGAAACTCATTCAACTAAAGTGAAAAATTTGGGGCCCGGCGGGATGGCTCAGTGGTCTAAAGCGCCTGCTTGGGGAAGCTTGGGTAGCTTCAGGGACCGCTGTTCGATCCCGGCACCACATGCTGTGCCAGCCCTGCCCTTGGGGCGGGCTGAGCCGGCCATGAAAATGAGTGAATAAACAAACAAAGGTTCTGAAACAATAAAAAAAAAAAAAAAAAAAAAAGTGAAAAATTTTACATTTAGTTAAGAATATCAAAAAGCAGGGGGTGGCAGATAGCTCAGTGGACTAAAGTGCCTGCTTAGACAGAATGCAGCTGCTGGGGTTGGTCCCCAGCTTGCTGTGCTGGCCCTGCTCACAGGGTACACTGAGACAGCAATCGAGACTGGGCATGGTGGCGTGTGCCTGTAATCCCAGTGCTTGGGAGGCTGAAAACAGGAGGATCACTATGAGCCTGATCTACGTAGTGAGACCCTGCATGCCCTGTACTTAAACAGACAAACAAAAAAATCAGCTAGGTGGGGGGAACATGCCAGCAATCCCAGCACTTGGCAAGTTGAAGCAGGGGGCAGTCACAAGTTCAAGGCCAACCTGAATTATAAAAGCAAGACTGTCTTAAAAAATCAATTCAAAATGTATCTGAAACTTTTATTTTATTGTTTTTTTATTTTTTTGAGGCCTACTTAGTCTGTCCTGAGGGTGGAATTGGGGATTGAAACAAATTCTCTGTGCTTTGCCAGAGCAGGTACTTTGGGCTGCTGAGTCATCTCACAGGCACGCATCTGAAAACATTCTCATCTTGTATTAAAAAAATAAGAATTAAAACTAGTATAATTTTTTAAAATATATATATTTTTATTTATTATTTTTTTCTTGTTTCAGAACCTTTGTTTATTCGCTCATTTTTTATGGCCGGCTCAGCCCGCCCCGAGGGCAGGGCTGGCACAGCATGTGGTGCCGGGGATTGGACCGCAGTCCCTGAAGCCACCCAAGCTTCCCCAAACAGGCGCTTCAGACCACTGAGCTATCCCGCTGGGCCCCAAAACTAGTATAATTAAAGTAAAAATCTTAAAGGCTGGTGCGATAGCTCAGCTGACTAAGCATCTGCCTAGGCAAATGTTGGGACCAGGGTTCAATCCCCAGCACCACATGCTGCACCAGCCCTGCCTCTGGGACCTGCTGTGGTGCATGCCTATAAACCCAGCTCTGGAGAGGCTGAAGACATGAGGACCACAGTTCCAAGCTGCATAGTGAGACCCTGTACTAAATATGAAAAACAAACAAAATAAAAAATGTTAAAACATACTCATGTACTGAGATTACAAAAAATATGTAACGAAACTGAAATGCTAGCAAAGAAATGAAATACGTTTGGTCTTCTGCTCGGTGCCATAGCACGTCTTAATGAAGTAGTTGCCCTACCAAGGTCTCTGTCTTTGAGAAAGCGTAGCTCAGGGTAGGCTCGAACTCTTTACTAGCCCAGGCTCGCCTCCACCTCACAGCAACCCTCCTGCCTCAGCCTGCCAAGTGCTGAGGTCATTTGGGCGCACCACACATTTGGCAATCAAGGCATTTCCTACCTGTACCAAATTTTTCCAAGATACCTTTCAATTTTTCATTGTTTCTAATGCTAATGCAAATTCAAGAAAAAATATTAAAATTGTATTTAGTAGTGCTAGAGAGCAAACATAGGACTTCATGCATGCTAAGCAAGTCCTCCACCATCAAGCCACATCTCCAGCCTTTTATTTTTGTTTTTAGAATTAAAAAAAATTTTTTTTTTTTCTTGTTTCAGAACGTTTGTTTATTTATTTTTATGGCTGGCTCAGCCTACCTTGAGGGCAGGGCTGGTGCAGCATGTGGTGCCAGGGATCGAACTGCAGTCCCTGAAGCCGCCTAAGCTTTCCTAAGCAGGCGCTTTAGACCACTGAGCCATCCTGCCGGGCTCACATCTCCAGACCTTTAGAAAATTTTTTTTCATTTATGTATTTGGTATAGGGCCTCACTACACAACTGGGACTGATAGCGATCCTGTTTTTAGCCTCTCCAGTACTGGGATTACAGGCAGGTGCCACCACACCCAATTCGGTCACCAGCTCAGTGCACCCCAGGGGCAGGGCTGGCATGGCATGTGGGACCAGGGGTCAAATCCTGGTCCCTGTATTTGCCAAAGCAGGCACTTAGTCTATTGAGCCCTTTTAAAAAAAGATGGTCTTACCTAATAGTCTAAGTCAGCCTTGAACTTGCAATCCTTCTGGTCTCACCCTCCCGGGTAGACAGAATTGCAGATATATACCACGACCCCTGGCTAAGTTCAGGAATTTACTAACACCTCATAATGACTTAGAAAAATCAAGTATTAACTGACTCTATTACTTTGTTTTTGGTACCTTATTGGCTTATTTCCTTGCACTGAAGTTATATTATACCAATTGCTTTTTTTTTTTTTTTTTTTTTTTTTGCGGGACTGGGGTTCAAACTAACAACCCTGCACTTGCCAGGCAGGCACTTGTGCCATGGAGCTATCTCCCCAGCCCCGGTTATACCAATTTGAAGCAGGCAATGTTGTTTACCTCTAGAGTCACGACAATCTGTAGCTTCTGAAAACTAGCAGACGTGCTTTCTGACTCTTTTCTCTATTGAGTCTAAGAGCACGGCCCACAAAGCCCCAAGGCCAGGCCCACAATCCACAGCATCATGAACAGTCAGGATAAGCACAGCTGAAGCGAAGCCATTCGCTCTGAACTGGCAGGCATATCCTGGAAGTTTGGCTTCTGACAAAAAAAAGCATGAGTAGTTTCAGTAAGTAGTAAATGAGTCTTTGTACAAACAGTGACTGTATTAGACTTTTTTTTTTTTTTTTTGGGACCGGGGTTCGAACTCACGACCTTGCACTTGCCCAGCAGGCACTTGTGCCTTGGAGCTATCTCCCCAGCCCTAGACTTTTTTTTAATGGCCGGCTCAGCCTGCCCTGGGGTTGGGGCTGGTGCAGCACGTGGTGCTGGGGATCGAACCACGGTTCCTGCAGTTGCCTAAGCAGGTGCTTTAGACTGCTGAGCTATCTCGCCAGCCCTTGACTACATTTTGATGTAGCTTCCCCCAACATAATGAAAGTAGCTGAGAAAGACTATATACAGAAATGTATTAGAGGCTAGTAAGCGATCCAAAAAGCTTATTAATACTATAGACAATGTAAATTATTTAATGAAGCAAACAGCACATTCAATGTTGACTTGTTAATGAACTTAAGTCTTTTAGGCTTAAACATCCAGAAGTTGAAGGACGATGAAAGTACAGAAACTTACCAAAATTCTCACGAAACTGGGCTTCAGTACCACACTGTCTGGTTGCTGCACCCAAAGGGATTCTACTGCACTGCCAGTAGGTAGTAGCTCTACTCACACAGCATGGAATGGAACCTAAAACTAAAGGGCATTCACCCATGGCCCGAAAGCGACCCCCCCTTCAAAGGTCCTTCCCTGCAGTGACCACATCTACGAACTGCTGAGCTGGCTTAGAGTGGGAAGGGCATCTGAAGAAGGCTCTTCCCTCTGTTCTTTCACATTAGAAGAAATTCTTTCCTGCACTCCAGAGAGGATGTGCTATGCGGATTCCCATGATGACTCTGAGCTATCCGATGGGAACCTGAAAACCTGGCAGGCACGAAGGCCACATGCCTGGAGCCCAGGCCTCTCTGTAGTCCTTTCCCTTGAGCTTGATTTAAAAATCAACAACTCCAAGTCCAAAGTAGGGTAATAAGCTCTAGTTACATGGAACACATCAATTCTGTTCACCAAGATTCAAAGCCAGGTCAGGTGGAGGGCAGAAGGGCAGGGGCGATGGTGGGGAGTCAAAATAACACAGCACAAAGAGGTGGGAAAGAAGAGGAGGCCCAGAGAAAAGCCCTCGCAATTAAATAAAACATGTTATAGAACAGATATGTTCCATGAAACTGATGAATACTGAACTTGGGTGCTGAAGACACTAAAGGAAATCAGCTCACTCAGCCAAGACAGGAGTTGTTTTTTATTTTAAGAATTTTAAAATTTTATTTATTTATTTTTTTCTTATTTCAGAACCTTTGTTTGTTTATTCACTCATTTTTATGGCCGGCTCAGCCCGCCCCAAGGGCATGGCTGGCGCAGCATGTGGCGCCGGGGTTTGAACCACGGTCCCTGAAGCCGCCCAAGCTTTCCCAAGCAGGGGCTTTAGACCATTGACCCATCCCGCCGGGCCAAGACAGGAGTTTTTTTTTTTTGAACCTTGTGTTTGGCGACGTGCTTCAGAACTAGGCCCTATACAGGCTGCAGTGAGAGCAGGGGTGGGATCTTTAGCTACCATGCAATAAGGACACGCCGTATTTAAAAGGCAATAAAAATAGAATTAAGAACACAAGAGAAAAGGGCTCACGCTATATAGCCCATGAATCTCACTGGCTTTATCGTGAAAGTTTATTATTTTAATCCTAGTACAATCAGCTACTGGTTACATACAGTAGAAAAACAAAACCAGCCACAAAGCAGTGATGATAGAGTCTGATATTGTACAGTGGAGGAAACAGTCTCTGTTGGAATCCTCCAGCAAACCCCCACTTGGCTTCAGCGGGTAGGCTAGCACTCCCTCCCTCCCAAAGTAGTTAAAAAGAAAAATTAATGTCTTGCTTGAGTACTGCAAGATCTAATACCTCTTGGGACACTGAAGAACTTTTAAAAAACTAAAGCAGTCGAAACAAAGGTGAAACGTGAAGGCAAGGTGACACACAAGAAGCTCCACAAGGGCTCTCGGCTTCTGTTCGCCTCAGTGCGAACCACCTGGAAAGAAAAGACACGCTGGTCAGCCCAGGCGTGTGCAGGCACCAAGTCCAGCAGCCCTCACATCACACGGCTCCATTCCTCCCCACATGGACAAAATCCAACTTCACATGTCATGCATTTTTATAAATGAGCCAGGTTATAGGAAATGATTACTTTTCTAATACTCTACTATAAATGTTGGCAAGTAACACATACTGTTTCAGAACCAGAAAACAACATTTCTAGCAAAGCGTGCTGTCTTCTTCATCTTTTTTTTTTTTTTTTTTTAAATTTTTTTTTTTCTTGTTTCAGAACCTTTATTTGTTTATTCACTCATTTTTATGGCCGGCTCAGCCTGCCCGAGGGCAGGGCTGGCACAGCATGTGGTGCCGGGGATCGAACCACAGTCCCTGAAGCCGCCCAAGCCTTCCCAAGCAAGCGCTTTAGACCACTGAGCCATCCCGCCGGGCCCCTCTTCTTCATCTTAAAACCTCCACAGTAACACCCCATAAGCTACTTACATGACCGGACACTCTCACCTCAGAGGGGCAGCGGCTCCACTCAAAAGCTCATCTCATATGTACTTGGTTCGATTGAGAGCTTTCTCAGCCAAGTGCCCGCTTTCATCTGTGATCTTCTCCCAGTCGGTCTGTCCCACCACAAACCCTATGGCCCTTTTCCTATCCGCATCCTTCTTTTCTTCTAGGTCTGCCCACCTCACCTAAAGAGAACACGGAATTAGACTAGGTTGTAGGGGGAAAAGAAAAAAAAAAGAGCCCCCCTATCTCTGGGTTATTCAAGGGGCAGAATGACAAATTTGAAACCACAAGCTTAAAAAAAATAATCTGAGAGACTTGGAGAAAGTCACACTCATTGGAAACATTAACGAAAAAGAAATGCAAAGACATGATGCATACAGGTAAAGAAATGACGCTCAATCTCAATCTTAAAGAAATACTAAATGAGACTTCCACCCCTATCAGACTGTTATGTCAAAAAGTCTGACAGTGCTGCAGTGTAAGAAATGGAAATATAAGGATGTTCTTACATTGGACAAATTGGTATGGCCTTTCTGGAAAATAATCTTCTAATATCTGCCAGAATGGTAAATTATATTCTATGACCTTACAGCCTTAATGCGAAAAAGTAACCCTAGAGATCTGTTTGCAAAAGAATTCAAAATAAACACGCTGACTTCTTTTTTTTTTTTTTTTTTTTTTGTCTTTTTGAGACAGGGTCTCGCTATGCAGTTGAGGCTGGTCCTGCGCTCACTTTTGTAGCCCAGGGTGTTCTCGAACTCGCACCAATCCTCCTGCCTCAGCCTCCCAAGTGCTGGGATTATAGGCGTGTGCCACCACGCCCGGCTTGACTTTCAATACAGTGTCTGTATTAACAATAAAATGTGAGCAGCACAGCACCCAGCATGAGGCTGGCAACTGTGTACCCAGTGGGGGCTCACTTGGTAGCACTTAGAAAGGATGGCAGGCCTGTCTGGGCTGTGAGGAAGATCAAGATCAGTCAGCTGAGAAAGCCTGCACAGCAGAGAATGCAGCATGGCTCAGTGGGAGAGCACCTGCCCAAGATGTGCAAAGCCTTGGGTTCAATCCTCAGGACACCCCGTCTCCACCAAGAAAGAAAAGGATATGTAAACCTAACTTTTATTGAATTCAGTATCTATGTGGAAAACCCAGCCCAAGGCCTGATTTTATTCTGCTCTTTCAGATTTAAAAATTGTCTATTTCTTCTTTCTGAACTTCTGCAATCTAAAGCCCTATATCTTATTTTTCCAATTTATACTCTCTCCTTTGGCTAAATCATTAGCCTCATGGGTTTTTGTTATTGTTGTTGTTGTGGGACCAGGGTTCGAACTCACGACCTTGCACTTGCCAGGCAAGCACTTGTGCCATGGAGCTATCTCCCCAGCCCCTAGTCTCATGGTTTAAATATTATCATTCTTTTCAGTTTATCAACTTAAGTGTGACATCTTCCATGAATTTTATATTTGTAAATTCAACAGCCAATTTAATGTCTTCTGAGCAGTCTTTGAGTAATTCAAATTTATGAATCCCTTAGATTTTTCTCTTTTGGCAAGTGACATTAGATACACACTGTGTTCACGGCAAGAATCCCCAGGTGTCACCCATCTACCTATCCTTGAACACTCCACACACAGCATCCACTAAACAGTGGTTCTCAATCTTTCTAATGCCGTGACCCTGCAATACAGTTCCTGATGTTGCAGTGACCCCAAACCAAAAAAATAATTTTGGTAGTTACTTCAAAACTGTAATTTTGCTACGGTTATGATTCGGAATGTAAATACCTGATATGCATTATGTATTCTCATTGCTACAAATCAAACATAATTTAAACAGTGATTAATCACAAAAACAATATTTAATTATATGTTGAGAAATATTTATTACTAATTCCAATAAATAACATTTCACCATGGCATAGCACGGGTTTAAATACGTATTTTCTGATGGCTTTAGGCGACCCCCGTTTTGGTCATACGATCCCTGCCGGGGTTGCGACCCACAGGTTGAGAACTGCTGCATAAGTCCCACAGATCCTCTCCTACATTTTACTCTGTACCTCTTCTGCCCTGTGACAAAAATGTCACCAACAGCTGTATCCAAGTCCTTCATGGGTGACAGCATACTAGCAATATGAGATTGTGGTGTCCATTTTTAAAGTCACTTTTATATTTTTATCTAAAGTTTATAAGGAATGGTTTTTAAAAGAATATGTAAAACAATACAGCACAAACTGAATTCCCTAGAAGCACTCCTCTGCTTCTTCACCTGTGTCCACCCAACGCCCGGTGCCCCAGTGGCCTCGTCTGTTGCTCATTACCGCCACAGCTCCTACCTACCCTCTTCTTGCCAGGCTCGGAGGCACGGGTTTCATAATCGTCAGGGAGCTGCAGATAATCCTCCATTCTGCTGGCAATTGCCTCCCAGTCACGCTTCCTTTTAGTGCCAGTCCTCAAGCCATCCAACTTGTCTGAAGGACAAACACAGAGCCGCAGCGTTAAGGACGAGTGTAAATCTGCACGCAACACAAGCAAAGGAAAGGAAGGCTGGCGCACCTCTGGAGGGCACGCCATATGTCTGAGGGCGGCAACCTGTGGGTCCAAACTGTCTTCAGGACGGAGAGGACACCAAGCTCTGTGCCACTGCTATTGTCTGGTGTTCAGGTACACGCTTACTACCCTATGCTATGAGGCTGGTTTAAGTGACAAATATGGACAAAGCAACAAAAGGGATCTGGCTCCTGTTTCCTTGTCTTCCCAATTTCCCCAAGTCACCTTTCATGTTCTGAAGGAAAAACGCGTTTTTTTTCCCCTTAAAGACAGTTTTTGTCTTCAACACAATACCACTCCCATGTGACTGAGTGTCAGATGGAAAGGAGGTAGCACCAAGCACTTAATGAGCCAATGAACGCTTAAGAAGGTTTACGATGAACAAGTTTCTAGGGTCTGGGCTGCTGTGTGAGTATTCTCCACGAGTTAATGTTCGTGCACAGGATGACGGTGTGAGAGTACTTCTTTATTTGAGTATTATAAGAAATAATAGTGACCGTTCTGAGATCCAGGACTAATTGGCCAAGTACCAATCTGGTATTTCTTTCTGAACCCTGATGGAGTTAGGTGTCTTAAAGAACACACAATAAAAATGTGTTGTTTTTTACTGTTTAATATTAATTTTGAATACTCCATGCGGAATATCATGAATTGTACATATTTCTGGCTACGCAGAAGCACGGAACTTCTGAAGCATCTGAAGTTATACACACTATGCCTACAGCAGACCAAGAGGGAAGCCTTGACTCAGAAACACAAAATACCACACTTCACTGAACTGCACACAGGGCAGAGAGTAAACCACGGGAGTCTTTCAGGCACCCAGTGGAGGGAACGTGTGATGAAAGTGCAATGGAACCAGCGGCAAGAATGAGGTGAGTGTTTCCATTCAAGTATCATGAGCTTCACACACAACCACACAAGTTTTTAAAACCTGAAAGATTTTTGCATACTGGCAAAGTGTTTAGTTCCAAAACATCTTTCCCATGAAAACAATGACCACTGAAAAACCAGTAATACGGCAAATGATGGCACTATACAAAACTCAAAATTTTATCTTGTTTTGACAACATTTTCACATGGATGACTCCCACAGAGGCAGTCTTCTGCCTCCTCTGTAAGTCACACACTACCCCACCAGCTTTGTACGGCCCATATCACATGCCATCTGCAAGAAACCAGGCCTTGACTGGACAGGAGGGACCCAAGGCTCCAAAAGACCAACAGGTCCCATAGCAATAAAACTGGCCCCAGTTCAGCAGTGTACAGTATTACGAGAGGAGTAGGAAGCTTCAGTACTGAGGTGTAGTAACAAAACTCAATGGATTTTCAAACTTAATACAATCAATTCTTGGCATTACCATATGCGAAGGAAAAATTTCACACTTCGATTCCAAGAATAGAACATGGCTAGGCAGCAATATACAAGGGCAGTCTGAAAACTGCTAGAATATTTTTCATACTCTGGGTATTTAACAGGAGTTACACGCCAGGTGGTTCTATATTTGCAAGTCCAAAAATACATGTGTTTCTAGTCTGAGTCCCCTTGTTTGAAATATTTAAAATTGTATTGTGCAAGCGTGCGTAAGGTTTCTTTCTTGGGACTAAAGAAGAGCACATGGCTCTTTCACATGGCACCCTGGAAACCCAAACACACACATGGATGGCACAGGGTGAGGGAAGAAGGACCTGGGGCGTTAATTACAGAAGGAAGTCTGGTGTCTAGTGCACTCACATAATGATTCCAGAATTCTGAGTTTCAAAAGATGAAGTTTGAAAAAGAAACTAAGTCCAACTTGGTTGGTCACAGAATTTCAATCTCTAAAACAATATATATTATTATAGCACAACAGAAAAAAAAATCTTTAGGTACATCTGTGTATTTCTTAAATGTAAATAGGATTTCTGAAAATCTGTCAGTCTGAACATACCGGGCTGTACACCTGCACAAGTAATCATTACGTTCTAACTGAAGAGACCAGGTCTGTCTGAAGTGCAGAAGGCCAGGGCATAGTAGCTCTTGAGTACAAAGGACACTGAGGTGGGAGAAGCAGAAGTACTTCATATGAAGAAACCAAAGTTAGGATGCTAGCAGTCTCAAAAATTTTAGTTCTTAGAGTCCAAGAAATGAAAATTGTATAACTTCAGGGCTAATCCCAGCATCTGACGTAACGTGCAATGCCCGCCCTAGTCCAGGATCCTATGGCCCAGCTGCATGACTAGGGTGACAACTTCAGGCTGCCTGCAAAAATCTGGTGACGCGTGTGCCAGATGTAGCTCCGACCTGTTGGAAATGGCTGTAAGATCATACTGCATCCAATTTAACACTCAGACAGTCTAAACTACATAATGAACACAGCTCAAGACCTGCGATGCACCCTATCCAACTCCTTGGAAGATGGAGTGCTTTCTTACTGACAGAATCCTCAGTTCCACATTTGGCTCTTCTGAGTACTGTGACAGTGATGCTGCCAGAGCTGCATGTTTCCATTCAGCACAATCATGGTATCAAGAGACCCAAGAGAGTTAGTAGAGCATTCAGGAAAAGAAACTACACCTCGTGGCCAACAGATGAAATGTTATAAGGAAAGCATAAGTTAGTTCTCAGAGGAAGAGTCTCATAAGTTAGAGAAAGGAACTCTTCAGTTGGCTCAGTGGACCAAACTCAGAGACCTCCCCCAGTCTGTCCCTGTCGCACAGCTGCATTAGGTCTCAGGACACTGTCTGCATACTGCGGCACAGGATTCCAGTTCTGATACAGAACACTGTTGTCATGCTTACTAAAAGCAAGCAAAAGCTCAACTGCTGACATACAGATATTTTCTTGCCTCAGTGCTAGATCTTCTAAGGGAAAGATTAGGTCAGAGCACCATATGCAACCAGCATCATCTGTAGAGAGGACAGATCTGCGTACTATGTGCTTCCTGGTGGAGACGAGCCCGACTTCTTCCAGTCATTAATATCAATACCAACATCCTATTTTCTTGAATAGTTATCAGAACTAAATTCCAGTTTCTTTTTTTCCTTGGAGTCCAGAGGGGAAGCAGAAAACGGACCAGGCTCCAGAATGTGTATCACGCAATACCTCTGATGAATATCTGCTTAGCTATAATATTTATCACTGATGTAGTTGTCTATTTTTATTTATGCTCTCTTTGTCCCAAAGGACAACCACTATTTAGAGAATGAAAGGAAACAAATTAGAGTCTTACAGGTTATTTAAAAAGTACACAGCTTTAAAAAAAAAAAAAAAAAAAAAAAGTACAGAGCTTTAAACAGGATCAATCTCATGTCAAAATAAGGACTGAAACAGTTTTATTTTAAAAAAAAGGAATCTGTGGTCATTATTCTACATATTAACTATAGGTATGCACGTATGTATGTGTGTATGCATGTATATACATATGTATTTTGTATTTTAAATTTTATTTTAGTATTTAGAGACAGGATTTTGTTATGTAGTCCAGGTTAGCCTTGAACTCACTATGTAGCTCAAGCTGGCCCCAAACTCATAGTGATCCTCCTGTCTCAGCTTCCTGAGTGCCGGCATTACAGGTGTGTGCCACTACATCAGGCATTTAATTGTACTTCAAGACATAAGTGCTTACAGTCTAGGGAAGAAGATAGTTGGTTATTGAGATTTCCCACAGAGGGACAACAGTGAAACAAGATGACAATAAGCCATATATATGCATATACACATTTTTTTGACAGATAGTCTTGTGATCCTCCTGCTTCACCTTCTCAAGTGCTAGGATCACGGGAATGCAACAGCATATCTGGCTAATCACCTATAATTTTCATTTGACATATACTAAAGAAGTTGCTTAAGATTTTAGGCAAAACATAAGGCATAAACCATGCAATTTGTGTGTGAAATGTATTCTCCTTTGATGTCAGCAACACAATGTGTCCTAAGTAATGGAGTATCTACATGATGAACTTTGCTCTATGAATTTAAGACGTTTAGATGGTTATTTCAGTTGTGGGGCTACAGCATGGTTCCAGGAAGAGAAACACAGACACTGACGGTTTTAAACACCAGTAAGGCCTTCATACAACAAAGTCTCTACCACATTTTCTTTTATTGATATACCTTAAGATGTTAAGTTATTCAAGTGAAATAAAAACTTTAAAACATTTTGTAGTATCACCATGAAACACTGTAGAAATCTATTCAATACACACGTTTTTTGCTTGATGAAAACCTTCATATTAAACAACTCCAAAATTTAATTTAGAACATCATTTCAACTTTTTTTTTGTACCAGGGACCAAACTCAGGACCTTGCGCTTGCCAGGTAGGCACTTTTACATCGGTGAGCTACCTCCCCAGCTAATTAATTGATCTTGTAAAGTGGCACTAAAGACAACCTGAGGGAAATTTTAAGAAACTGCATGTAACAGCCTCTTCAAAAATCTAAATTATGTATCTACTTCATTCACTCTACCCAAATCTTTATAAGAAAAATATCTTTATATGTATAACTATTATCCAAAGTATTCATAAACAGGATCAACTCTGGACTGCAGTTAAATATTCTTTAAAAAAATAAATGGCATCAGCATCAGTATTTCTAATTACTATAAAAAATGAATGTTAGAAATGACAGTATGCTTACCAAATATTTTCATTTATTCCAAATAGTAATGAAATTAGTTCTTTTAACCCACAAACCCCCTGAAATCAAGTCTTTTACAACACTCTTGTTTTTACTCAGTCACAAGAGCCAACTACACCAAAAGCTAGTGAAACAGACTGGCGGATGTCATGTAGGCCAAAACTCCTGGTGTAGGCAATACTTGTGAGAAATTTGTTCTTCTTACAGCAGAAAGTACTACGACCATTACCATCAGGTATCACATAGAAAAACAGGAAAAAGGCAATACCCACCTAGCTTTGCCTCAGATGTGTCCATCTCCCATTTGCTTTTCGGAATGTAACCCTAAATCGTACACAGAGAGAAGCTCGAAGGGTTAGAAAGAGACACATACATGCATAACACTTTTGAACTGGAAAAGCATTAAAACTGGGAATGGATTCAGTTTCCACCCGCTAATTTTAAGTATATCCTTAGGGAAAACACAATCTTATTGTTGAAGAAGCTAAATAGCCAAATTCACCACACTTGACTGCACAGATTTCAGAGTTGTCACTTCAGGATGCTATCATGAAGGCGCTTTGAGGTAGCTACAGTTCGGGACTCACAACTGTATTCTGAACAACAGCTGAACAGCAATTACGATAAGAATGTACAGATAGTTATTATGCCAATATTAATGTCATTTAGAGATCTGAGAATTTATAGTACTAGCGAGGTTATTGTCTAAATACAGTTGCTACTCATAAGTGATTGTAGCCACGAGGTCCAAAATGTGTTCTTCACCAAGAGTCAGTGCCATTTTAAGTAATCAGAAGAAAAAAAGAACTAGTATCACTGAACCCAACTGCCCAATTATGAAGTTCAAATTCACTTAAAAATGACTCAATCCATGTACCAGTCAGATCTTACAAAGGCTAATTTTATTGAATCAATTTCAAAGCATTTCTTTTATCAGTGTATGAGATTATTATTATTTTTGAGGTCTTTTAAAATCATATTCTACTATATGAAAAACCAGAAATCTCCACAGGTAATTTAACATCTTAGACTTCATAAGATAAATGAGTGGTTTATTTCAGACAAATTCCCAAAACATCTTCCAGTTTCCAACGTGCCTACTGCACTATGTAGTAATACCTTCCAGTTGCTCACTGAGCAAGTATATGATTTTCCCATGAGATTTATCATGATTTCCACTTTCCTTTATTTGGATTTCATTTTCTGTTAGACCCTACCATACAGAATGTTTATTACTAGGACCCAGTAACAGAACAGGCACATTAAAGGTGTCAGCATCTTCTTTTAAGAATCACTACAGCTACACTACTGAGAACGTCTGAGTTGACAGAACAGACTGACACACAGCGGAATCAGAAAGCACGGTGAAGATCCCATTACAAAGGCTGCTATGGAAGAGTTTTCTTGAGTAGCATCATTATTCCAGGACACCTATGGGTGGTTATACACATTCCTAGTTTTTGAGGCAGAATCAATTCAATTTCAACTTAGTAAATCATTTTTCCATATACAAACCAATACAAAACTATGCTGAAGTGATGGTACTAAAAGTACTTAAGAAACTTGTGCAAGTGACATCTCAAAAATCACTTGAAAATCCTAAACATTGCTAGAATATTTATAAACTCTAAATTATATCCACTAAGTTCACTGAACAGTGAAGAAGGCAAACTGTCACACCGATGATCCCACAAAAAGGATCATCTTAACCAAGAAATGTTTGGATTTCTCCCAGTTGGATTAATCAACAAAGAACAGAAAATGCAGCTTAGTGAAAATTCTGTTAAAAGGGTCTCAGTGACATGGCACTTGCTCTTAACCCACTGGTTAATGTTCTCCAAGCAACTTTTACTGTTGGGATGGGCACCAACAGTAGAAGACCTGGATTCTGTTCTTTGAATGAGTTAAGAGAAGTTTTAGAATATCAAGATCAGCAAATGAGTGTATTAATTTCCCCCTGCTGAAGCCATCTGTTTTTCCTAAAAACTTTATCATCTTTCCACTGTTTAAAGTAGTAATACACCTGGAAATAAAAGATAGTCCAGCAGAGTAAAATTCTAAGGCTTCCTTGCTGTATCACTGATGTAAAAATACAACATTAGCATATTTCACTTTAAAAATTAATTATACATTCAATGAAGAACTTCAAGTTTTGACCTACACCTAAGCAAATGAGACGTTGTGAGCCGTACCCTGAAATGCAGTCTCCACCAAGACTGAGTTTCAGAACACGAGTACATAACACTAGATTCTGGCAGGGTTACTTTCTAGCATAGATGCTGTAAGCAGCTAAAGAGGCTAACTTTCCAGCACAGCGTGGAGCAGTGAATTACCTACTACATTTTAGATTACTCGTGTTAAAATACAAACTTAAGAAAAATAAATTTTGTTTAAAAGATAAAAAAGAAACATATTGAGACTCAAATGCCAAGAACTTTAAAGCTTACTTTTTAATCCACATTTAAAACCTAGGAATGCAGGAGTTGACACCATCTCTATAGAAACAGTTTCTACCCAGAGTTGTCTGCATCACACAGGGGACTACTCCTTGAAGACTGTGTACTCTGGGGGTAGGGATCAAGGTTCTTGATTGTACATTTCCAGGGGACTATGGGAAGAGACTTCAGCAGGAACTGAATGAAGTATTAAATAAACCAAATATTCTGGATTTTAAAAGTAACACTATCCCAAACATTGGTCATTTCTGTACCTCATCAGCCAACATTGACATCATGATAATTTTAGGTCGCATTTTCTTGAAGGACAGGAAGAGGCAAACACTTCTACAGAGGTGTGACTAGAAGCATTTACAGGGGTACACAGGAACCTGGTACTCACAGGAGGCTTTGATTCAGCCTAGGCAAAGCCCACTGCCTACACAGTCAAGTAATTTTCCCCATCACTGAACAGCATCCAATGAAAGAGAACAGACCCAGCAACCAGAGGCAAACTGTCTATCTCCTCACTAAGGTTTTTGGCCTCAACTGGCAGAAACTCAAAATTCTGAGATCTGTAGCGAAGGAGAGACACTGATGTGCATGCTGGGTAGGTTGTGCCACATACCTGCTGGGATGCAAGAATGTTTTTTCATATGTAATTGAGTCTCTTTAAAAATACACTCCTCTAAAACCACCCACAAGTTTAAGTTTGTTGGCACTCTGTTTAACATTACAGGGTTCTTTTATGCTCTAAAGAAAAATAAAAACCATCCAAAAGTTTCCTCAAAAGTGATTATCTTTCAACATTATAGTGTGTATATTAACAACAGTAATCTGACCACAGATCTCACTATAAACCCTAGTTAAGATTTCTGATGAAGAGACCCTCTGTTCAAAGTGGTTGGTCTGTCTCCTACCAGTTCGCTTTCCTCTTCCTCTGCATCTTTCTTTTCCTCTTTCTGTTCTTCAATGTTTGCATCAAAGTCTTCCATCTCTACCTACAAAATGCCAAGAATCATTTTTTAAAGAAGAGAGTTAACATTTAGGAAAATGCTGAATCGCTAAAATCTGGAATGATCAGCACTGCTCTGAGCTAGGAAGCAGATTCACATATGATATAATGGTTACTTATTCATTTTTATATACTACATAATTTTTTACATTTTAATTTTGATACAGAACTAATAAAAAACGACATTATGCTCTGTAGTGTTCCTGGGATATCTATCTTTTTAACTCCCTATAAAGTGTAATGCTTTAAGTAGTTATCTGTTATCAATATTTTTATGGATTCCCAAGATTTCTCTTTAAAGCCTTTAACAAGTATTTTTGTAATCATGTAGCACACACAACTGATTCAAACCTTAAACTATAAGACAAGGTCTAGTGACAAAGGAGAATGACAGTAGTCTGACCCACAATCATAGTAATTAAGTAAGATGACATGGGTTAGAGGAGCATTTATAGCGTTAAACTGCTAAAACTTGTAACTGATCACATACAGTGGAAGAACATGGATAAATGTCTGTAAAAAGGGCATGTTGGTAGGGTCCGAGATTACTGGTTTACCAACCACATGCTTTGTGGTTCTAAGGCTTTGATCTCTGCCACCACATAAAGCTGGCCACTGAGATCTAGTGTGGTGGTGTACATGTGTAATCTCAAAACTGGGGAGGCTGAAAACAGGAGGATCACTATGAGTCTGTGCTGTTTAGTGAGCCTCTGTACCAAATACACAAAATTTAAAAATACTAGAAGAGAAGCAACAGGTTTGGATGCACTACATTTTGGTAGGTCGAGTTTGAAGTATACTAAGGTAACAAAACTTTTTTTTTTTGGCTGAGATAGCTCAGTGGAGTAAGTGCTTGCCTGGTAAGCATAAGGTCCAGAGAGAGCGAGAGTGAGAGAGGGAGAGAGGGAGAGAGGGAGGAGACAGAGAGAGAGGGAGAAAGAGAGAGAGAGGGAGGCAGAGAGGGAGGGCGAGAGACAGAGAGAGAGGGAGAAAGAGAGAGAGGGAGGCAGAGAGAGGGAGAGAGAGAGAGAGAGAGAGAGCGCCTACTTTAGTCACTACAACATAAGGGACATAGAAGTAACCTGTTAAGTATATTATATAACCTGAAAGTTATGTAAGTATAGTATATAACTTGAAAGATTCAGGCTGTATCTATATCTATATATATCAGGGCTGGCCAAATAGCCACAGTGCCAGTCCCGCCCCCAGGGCAATGAGATGGCAATTGAGACTGGGCATGGTGGCATGTACCTGTCATCCCGGCTCTTGGGAAGCTATAAACAGGCGGATCACTACGAGTCCCATCTAGTAGTGAGACCCTAAACACCCTGTAGACCTTTCCCTTAGTACATACTGTATTTAGTACAGGGTCTACAGGGTCTCATGACATGGATCTGCCTTGCAGGGAGCAGCCTGCGCTCAGCCTCCCAAGAGCTGGGATCACAGGCGCGCGCCACACAGGCAGTGTTGACTGCTGCCAGGCTACCTAAGGGGTGTTTTACTTCATGAACAATTTGGCTGGCCCTTGGGTTATATAATGTACAAAGTAAAACAAAGGCCAGCACAGAGTCTGAAAGTGGCTGTTAAGATCTAGCTAGCAGGAAGAGCCAGGAAAGATAGCTGAAAGGTAGGGGACTCACAAAAGCCAGGAGAAAAGTGTTTTCTCTTTCTCTTTAAGGAGGTGTGTATGAACACTTG
Source organism: Myocastor coypus (assembly GCA_004027025.1). Taxonomy (NCBI): domain Eukaryota; kingdom Metazoa; phylum Chordata; class Mammalia; order Rodentia; family Myocastoridae; genus Myocastor; species Myocastor coypus. The sequence goes on along the minus strand of PVJA010017348.1, from coordinate 17,250 downwards.
AGTCACATGCAGTGGCAAAATGAAACAGTAAGAGAAGTGAGAATTTTCTCCTGTCCTGAAAATCATTGGGGAGTCGCCAGAGAAAGGAAGAGGCCAGAGCCACAGGAAATGGTTGAGGAGCGGCCTGAGGGTTAACTGCATCTAAGGCCACAATGACAATACCTAGTACAGGGAACTCAGAAAAAGGTCAGATGAAGGCAAAGTGCACAAGTGATCACCACTGAAAAATCTCTTTTTTACAATAATGATTTTCTTCCACCAAATTAGTAATTGACGCTAGCAAGTAAGTGAAAATGTGTTGGGGAAGAGGATATTAACTGTTGCAATGCAGGGCCGTGGAGATAGCTCAGCAGCGTGTCTGCCTAAAGTTGAGTTCAATCCCCAGTAACAAACACAGAATAAAACAAAACAAAGCACCAGCTCCAATGTATCTCCCTATAGATGAAGAGAGAAGGTGGAAAAGCAACTTGATAGTTATACCTTAGCCAAGTGACCACTGTCTAAGTGACGATAAAGAGAGAACACTGGCATCACAGATCTTCATGTAAGGCACTGAGGAGGCACTGTCACTCGTACCATTCCCGACAATGTCTTAACCTAAACCTAAGCATGAAGAAACAGACAAACCCTAATTTGGAAGCATTGTAAAAAACAACTGGCATAGTTTTCAGAATTGCCTTGTTTTTCGTGACAATGTCTGGCTGAGAAATCACTATTTATATTAACAAGCTGAATCCTGAATTTTAAAAATTGCTATAAAGCACACCAGAAGGTCAGCTGGTGAAATCTGAATATAAAGTCTTTTAGAAAATTAAGAATTTAATTCAGAAAATTTATATTATTTAATGAAGTATTTTATTAATATTAAATTTCTTTTTTTTTTTTTTTTTTTTTTCTTGTTTCAGAACCCTTGTTTGTTTATTCACTCATTTTCATGGCTGGCTCTGCCCGCCCGGAGGGCAGGGCTGGCACAGCATGTGGTGCTGGGGAGTGAACCGCGGTCTCTGAAGCCGCCCAAGCTTCCCCCAAGCAGGCGCTTTAGACCACTGAGCCATCCTGCCAGGCCCCTTAAATTTCTTTATTTTGATATTTAATTGGTTTTATATAAGAGACTGTCCTTATGCTTAGAAGACACCTACTGAAGGATTTAGGAGTAATGTGGTACACACAAGGCCTACAACTTAACTCTCAAGTGGTTCCATAATAACAGTGCCAACATTAATATTAATAATAAATATGTAAGACTGGGTATAATGGTGCAAGCCTATAATCTCAGTACTTGAAAGGCTGAAAGTAGGACAATCACTGAGTCCGATCCACATAGTAAGACCCTGCACTAGATACATTAATAATGATGATAATGATAAATACATAGTCCATTTGTATCTAGCAGGCTGTAGCAGCACACACTGGTAACTCCAGCTACCCAGGGTACTGGAGCAGGAGGACTGTCCAACTGGAGCCAACTCTCACTAGCAATGTAGAGAGAGAATGCATCAAACTAAACAAGGGCTAGGCGTCCTGGGTCCAATCCCAGAGCTACCCTGTGGGCCGCTTGAGCCAAAGGTGCTCACTCACCTCTTCAATCGCAGCGTCCTGCAGTAAAGAGCGAATGTCTAGACGCATCATGTGTCGAGGTGCAGTTTCCCAGTGATCAGCCATCTATTCAAAGATTCAGAGGACAAGGTATCACTGTAATCTACTCAACTAGAGACCAAGTATGGACCTAAGATGAAATTTAGTACTATGAAGCCTGGAAGGCCAGTCCAGGAAGAGTTAGGATACCACTTTTATTTTTATTGAAGGAAAAATTTTTTTACAAAAGAGAAAAGCTACTCTCAAAGAAAACTGAACAAATAAGAAAAAGCTTCCAGACAACAGTACTGATAGGCCAGCGAGATAGCTCAGTGGATTAGGTGCCTCCTTAGGCAATCACAGGGACTAAGACTTGATCCCTGGCACCACTTGCTGGGCTGGTGCCTGAAATCTCAATGCTAGGGAGGCTGAAAACAGGAGGATCACTACAAGTCCAAGCTGCAGTACTGGCTGAGAAAAATCAAGTATAGGGTACTGTATCTTCTGTATTCCTGAAAAATCACCTTATTTATTTCTTTAAGCTTTCTTCCATGGATGTTTCTCTTGCCACAAGTCTGGTTGTCTGCACTCATTTCAGCCAAATATACCTAGGCAGCAATGAATAATAATTAGACAAAGAAATATAAAACCTGCATGAAAATGGAAGCGCTGGAATGTTCCGGACAGTGGATACCTCAAATCCCTTGGTTTTTGCTGCACTCCAAAACTGGTCAAAGTGTCTCACGCGGTCATTGATCGCATCCAGAATGATGAAGGGGAAGAAGCCATCATCCAGAGTCTTCTTGAAGGTCTTGAACATGCTAGTGCGGTAGGTCTCCTCCATCTCAGCTTCATACTCATACTCCATTACCTGCACCACCACACCAGAGATGTGCACTTAAGGCAAGAACCATCTTAGACCCTTTCCCTAGTTAGCCCAAGTACCAAAGTCTGTGCTCAGAAAAGAGAAAAATTTTAGCTTTCCAAATGCTACCTCAAGCCATGAGGGTAGGCATATGACTGTAATCCTAATAAGTGGGAGCCCGAGGCAGGAAGATCATGAATTGTCAGCTTGCGTAAAAACCAAAACCTCTGTCTCTCTCCACGTTTTCCTGATTGTGTCCTGTCCCCATCCCTCCACGCTGGGGACTGCACTTGGGATCCTGTGCTTGCCAGGCAGGCACTTATGCTGCTGATCTATCCCCCACGGCCTGACTTTTTGTTTTGTTTTTTCCCCTTCCCCTTTTGGACGGTGTCTCACTATGTAGAGCACGCTGGCCTCAAATCCACAGGGATCCTCCTGTCTCAGGTGTTTGCCTTTAAATATTGCAAATAAATCAAATTCAGAATATAACCTAAGGAAAATACTATACCTTCTTTTTCACTTTCTTTCCAGAATCTGGATCTTTTTCTTCCTTTTCTACTTCAGTGATAAAGTAATCATCTAGGCTTAAAACTCTGGGTGCAGGTCCTCCAAATTCTACCTCCTTATCCTAAGGGTCAAATAGTTAAGAAAGTTAAAAAAAAAAAAAAAGAAAGAAATGTGTGACATTATTAGTGAATATTCACACCAAATTTTCTGGTAGTTTCAAATCAAACAGAGGGAAAAATACTTGCCTACATAGAACACGCATTTATACTGGACACCATCTATCTACTATGGGTCTGCAGTCCACTAAAATCAATCAAATGGGACTGATGTCTGTATCGATAATATGACACTGACTAATAAAAGAAAGCTATTCTCTCGGCTTTCCTATACTCACGCGAATGAGTTTTGCAACATGTGTCTTTCCACTGCCAGGCAGCCCTCTCATTATAACGACAATCTGAAACACAGTGGGAGAAAAAGAAGTCACCTAAAAGACTTTTGCAGTGGGCTCTGGTTAACAACGAACTATTATTCCTCAAAGAAATCATAGGATTGTCTATGAAAGAAAGCTTAATAAATTTGAAAGGACAGAAATAATACGAAGCATTTTATCTGGTTACAATGAGTAAAATAAATTAATACTGGGGCCAAGGAGATAGCTCAGTGGTACAAGTGCCTGCCTGGCAAGTGCAAGGTCGTGAGTTCGAACTCCAGTCCCATCCCCCCCACCAAAAAAAACCACTAAGAAAAGAGAAATTCACAAATATGTGGAAATTAAACAACACATTCATAACCAATGACTCAAAGCAATCAAAACAAAATTCAGACAATTTCTGAGCTTAATGAAAATATACAACATACCAAAATGCATGCAATGATAATAAGAGGGTTTTTTTTTTATTTGGCAGAACTGGGGATCAAACTCAGGAACTTGCACTTGCCAGGTAGGCATCTGTGCCCCTGAGTATCTCCTCAGCCCCTAAAAGAGTACTTAAAATGAAATTTATACTGATAAATGGCGACAGTATACAATTAAAAAAAGCTAGCTGAATGTGGAGGGGCAGAACTGTAATCCAGCATTAGGGAGGCTGAGGCAAGAGGACTGCTGCAAACTGGAGGCCAGCCTGAACTACACAATAACACCCTGTCTCAAAAAAATCAAAATGGGGGGCCTGGCGGGATGGCTCAGTGCTTTAAAGCGCCTGCTTGGGGAAGCTTGGGCGGCTTCAGGGACCGCGGTTCAATCCCTGGCACCACATGCTGTGCCAGCCCTGCCCTCGGGGTGGGCTGAGCCGGCCATAAAAATGAGTGAATAAACAAAGGTTCTGAAACAAGAATTTAAAAAAAAAAAAAAAAAAAAAAAAAAAAAAAAAAAAAAAAAAAAAAAAAAAAAAAAAAAAAAAAAAAAAAAAAAAAAAAAAAAAAAAAATCAAAATGGAGTGCTGGAGAGATAGCTCAGTGGCACAAATGCCTGCCTGGCCAAGTACAAGGTTCCAAGTTCATTTCCTGGTTTAAAAAAATCCCAAAAGAAAGCTAAAATCAACAACCCAAATTTCTACCTTACAATAATGGAAAAAAGCAAGTAAATCTAGAGGAACAAAGTAAGTAAAGATTAGAACCAAGGGCCCAGCAGGATGGCTCAGTAGTCTAAAGTGCCTGCTTGGGAAAGCTTGGGCGGCTGCTGGGACCACAGTTCTATCCCCGACACCACATGCTGCGCCAGCCCTGCCCCCAGGGCAGGCTGAGCCGGCCATAAAAATAAATAAACAAACAAAAGTTCTGAAACAAGAAAATAAATAAATAAATAAAATTAAAAAGAAAAAGAAAGGCAGAGAGAAAGGGGAGAAGGGAGAAAAGGGCACAGGACAGGAGCAGAAGACTCAAATGAGCACAGTGACAAGTCAGACAGGGCAGAGTGCCAGCACACAGAATTGAGGCAGCGTGGCTGTGCTGAGGTAGGACGGTTAGTCAGAGGCCCCCCGAGCTACAAACTCAGACCCTCTCTCAAAAGCCAAACAGAGCCAAGGAGACAGACAGCCCGGCAGCATATGCACTGCCTCACAAGCACGCGGCCCTGAATTCCATCCCCAGTACAAGTGTGTGTGGGCAGTGGGCGGTGGTAGAAGAGAACAAGGAAACAAACTCCAAAGTAAGTGACAGGGCTGGCCCTAGCTTAGTGGATGAAAGTGCCTATGTAGGCAGAGCACAGTGGGCATATGCCATGCCAGCCCCACCCCAGGGGGGCACTGAAATGGCAACTGAGGCTGGGCATGGTGGCACACACTTACAATCCCAGCACTTGGGAGGCAAAAACACAAGGATCGCTACAAGTCTGACCTATGTAGTGAGAACCTGTATCAAATACATTAAAATGGAACAGACAAAAAAGCGACATTACCAACCTGACAGAAATTTCTGTAATACATTATAAAGGCTATATAAAGTCTATACGGCAATAAAGAAAATAACTGGGATGAAATGGGAAAATTCTAGAAAGGCCCAGACTACCAAAACTGAATCAAAAAGAAGTAACCAATCTGAATACACAAGTAGAGATCAGATTGGAAATAAAACAAAACTTTTCAAAAACAAAGGCTGAGATCCCAATGGTTTCATTGCTGAATTTTACCAAACATTTAAAACATTAAAAATTTTCTTATTTGCTCCAAAGACGAATTTATTTTAGAAGGTCTATGTTTCCCTGATACCAAAATCAGACAAACATTACAAGAAAATTATAGGTGCTTATAATGAACATGGATGTAAGTCAACAAAATACTACCACACTGAAAATCTAGTAACATATAAAAATCAAGTGTATAACTTGAACAAGGGTGATTTTTCCAAGAAATAAAAGTTTATTTATTAATCTTTTATTTATTTACTTAATTGGTAGAGGGTCTTGCTACACAGCTTAGACTCACAGTGATTCTCCTGTCAGTCCCAGCACTGGGTTTATAGGCATGTGCCACCACTCCTAGCTTCAGTGGCTGGTTTCGCGCAGGGCCAGCATAGCATGTAGTACTGGGAATCAAACCCAGGTAATTATGCTTTACAGGCAGGCACTTAGACCACTGAGCTATCTCCCCAGCTCAAAAAATACAAGTTCAGGGCTGGACGAATAGCTCAGCAAATTAAAGTGCCTGTAAGCAGGTGCAGGGGCTAGGGGTTGGGTCCCTCTCCCTGGGGTGGACTGAGAGGGCAACTGAGACTGGGCCTGGGGGCCAAGGAGATAGCTTAGGTTTTTTTTTTTTTTTTTTTGTGAGACCAGGGTTCAAACTCATGACCTTGCACTTGCCAAGCAGGCACTTGTGCCACAGAGCTATCTCCCTAGCCCCCTGAGATAGCTTAGTAGAATAACTGCTTTCCTGGAAAGTGCAAGGTCCTGAGTTCAATCCCTGGTACTGTTAAAAAAAAAAAAAAAAAAAGGGAGAGACTGGGCCTGGTGGCACACACCTATAATCCCAGCTCTTGAGAGGCTGAAACAGGTGGATCACTACGGAGTCTGATCTAGTAGTGAACACCCTGTAGACCCTTTCCTAAAAAAAAAATAAATAAATAAAAAATAAAATAAAATAAAACATTTTTAGACAAGGTCCTACTCTGTTGGCCTTGAACTTACTAACTTACTTATAGGCTGGCCTTAAACTTGTAGTAATCCTCCTGCTTTAGCCTCCTGAGTGCTGGAATTATAGGTGTGTGATAGTATGCCCAGCTCAAAAGTTAAAACTCAAAATATCAATTATTTTTGATATCTTATCAACAAAAATGAAAGTCATACACATAATCATCTTTTTGGGGGAGGATGCCAGGAATGGAACTTAGGACCTTGTGTTTGCCAGGCAGATGCTACATCACTAAGCTACATTCCCAGCCCCACGATCATCTTTTTTTTTTTTTTTTTTTTGTGGGACCAGGGTTCAAACTCACGACCTTGCACTTGCCCAGCAGGCACTTGTGCCTCGCAGCTATCTCCCCAGCCCCTGATCATCTTTTTTTTTTTTTTTAATATATTTTTTTAAATTTTTATTTATTATTATTTTTTTTATTCTGGTTTCAGAACCTTTGTTTATTCACTCATTTTTATGGCCGGCTCAGCCCGCCCCCCAGAGGGCAGGGCTGGCGCAACATGTGGTGCCAAGGATTGAACTGTGGTCCCTGAAGCCTCCCAAGCTTTCCCAAGCAGGAGCTTTAGACCACTGTCTCAAAAAGACACAAAGAAACAAAAAAAATACACCCAGGGCCGGAGAGATAGCTCAGCGGTCTAAAGCGCCTGCTTAGGCAAGCTTAGACAACTGCAGGAACTATGGTTCGATCCCGGGCACTACATGTTGCAGCAGTCCCAACCCTAAGGCAGGCTGAGCCAGCCATTAAAAAGCAAACAAAAAGACAAAAAAAACAAAACAAAAAAACAAAACAAAACAAAAAAACACCAAGCATCCAATGAAGTCCAACATCCTTTCATGACAAGAACATTCAAAGACTTACGAACAGAAACTTCCCCAACCTGCCAAGAGCAGATCTATAAAAAGTCCACAGCTAATGTCATACTTAAAGAGTAAGACTGGGGGTCTACTCTTGTCACATTCACTCAGCATAGTAGTAGAGATTTTAGCCAGGACAGTTAGGCCAAAAAGAAATAAAAGGTATGTAGCTTAAAGAGGAAAAAGTAAAACTATCTTTGCTGGTGACAAAATCTTATATACAGAAAATCCTAGGAATCCACTAAAATTACAATGATGAATTCAGCAATGTTGAAGAATATATGCTGAATACATTTACAAGACAGTGATGATAGTGCCAAGTGCTACAAACAAGCACTGCCATCTCTGACTACTGATCTGATAGGAAAAATAGCTACTAGAGTATGTGCTACTAGGCAGCTTTTGATGTGAACATGCCAGAGCCAGAGATGTTTCCCTTCCTAGGGCCGGGGAAATAGCTCCATGGAATAAGTGCTTGCCTGGCAAGCACAGGGTCTGGAGTTCAATCCCCGGTACCACAAAAAAGAAAAAAAAGAAATGTTTCCCTTCTTGAACAGATCAGAGCAAGATTTCATTACATGCCTGAGAGAAGAGCATATAATTTTAACATGATGAACTGTTTATTTCTATATTTTCCATTTGATATTTGAATGTCACTGTTGTTGTTCTGGAGATTGAACTCAGGACCTCGCACTTGCCAGGCAGGTGCTTATGCTGCTGAGCTATCTCCCCAGCCCCTTAAGGTCACTGTTGATCATGGGTAACTAAATCTGTAAAAAATAAAAGTACAGTAAAAATGGATTACTATATCATGAAAATAGTAATCACAGGCAAGCTGGAGTAGCTATTTCTTAACACTAGACACAAAAAGACCACGAGGTGCCAGGGAGATAGTGCAGTAGAATAAGTGCTTGCCTAGCAAGTGCAAAGTCTTGAGTTCAATCCCCAGATAGCTCTGTGGCACAACTGCCTGCCTGGCAAGCGCAAGGTCATGAGTTTGAACCCCAGTCCCACAAAAAACAAACAAAAATCCCCAGTACTAAAGAAAAAAAAAAAAAAAAAAAGACCACAAACGATGATCTGTTAATCCTAGATATACAGAATCAAAGTATCTGGCTGAAATAGCTAGTATTACTCAAATTAAAAAAAGACAATTTCAGACAACTTAAAGACAAATGTAAGAATGTATACATCTGGAAGTCACTAATAAATGATCCCTAAATTATTAAGGCTAATTTTATCTTGTTCCACACACTGTCAGACAAAATGTACTTTCCCTCTCTTGAGAATGCAGTCAATTGGGGTCTCATGATTTATTTTTTTTAAAGTTTTCAACATTTTTTCCACACTAAATTTTGTTCTCACTTCATAAGTAAGTATTTCATGAGATTATACAGTGGCTTCGGGATGGTAAACTGCCTTGAATCTGATATTTCTATACTGCAGAAGAATAGGGAATTTCTGTTTTATTAAAAATATCTGATACTCTGGTTTCTCTTCAAATTGTATACATTTTTTGCCTTTAAAAAGATGTGGGGGGTGCCGACAGGATGGCTCAGTGATATAAAGCGTCTGCAGGCGGCTTCAGGGACCGCGGTTCGACCCCCGGCACCACATGCTGCGCCAGCTCTGCCCTCAGGGCAGGCTGAGCCAGCCATAAAAATAAACAACAGTTCTGAAACAAGAAAAAATAAAATAAAATAAAATAATAATAAGAAAATAAAAAGATGTGGAGGGCCTGGCGGGATGGCTCCGTGGTCTAAAAGCGCCTGCTTAAGAAAGCTTGGGCGGCTGCAGGGACTGCGGTTCAATCCCCAGTACCACATGGCCCTGCTGAGCCGGCCATGAAAATAAATAAAACAAGGCCAGCCTCAACTGCATAGCGAGACCCTGTCTCAAAAAGACAAAAATAAATAAATAAATAAATAAATAAATAAATAAATAAAACAAAAGTTCTAAAACAGGAAATAAAATAAAAAACTTTTAAAAATTAAATAAAAAAATAAAAAGATGTGGGCTGGGGAAATAGCTCAGTGGAATAAGTGCTTGCCTGATAAGCACAAGGTCCTGAGTTTGATACCTGGTGCCACCAAAAAAAAAAAAAAAAACAACAACAACAACAACAACAAAAAAAAAAAGGCCACAAAAAATTACTTTCTTTGGCTTTACAAGAAAATGAGTTAACTTCAAAGGACTGATTTGAGGGCAAGTAATTTGTAGCTCAATAGTAGACTGCTTGCCTTGGAAGGCCTTGGGTTCAATACCTGGAATCCTAAGAAAGAAAAAGACTTACCCTCTCAGGTCTGCTCTCTCGGCCTGGAGGTTTCAAAATGTCATCTACATTTTTTGATTCTGGCTTCTTCTCCACCCGGGGAGTTGGAGGTGGCTGGTGGCTCAGGGAAGGAGCTGGCAGGGGAATTCGCTCATCTGGGTAAGATCTTCGGTCTCCTGGATTTCCAGCAGTTGAATACAATTACTATTCACACAGTAAGTCATTTTCAAAGTTAACTCTCAGCTCTTAACCTAACTGTAATTCACACTAAATACAATGATTTAGGGCCTCTTTTAGAGAAAGTAATAAATAAATAAGAGAAAAATTAATATAAATCTACTGAAATCATGAAAATAAAATATTTGCTTTTATTATAGGAAAACATGTCCACAAAATATTGAACTAATTAACAAGCTACAAGAGAATAGTATTTTGCTAAACAATTTCAAGTTTGAATTTAATTAATTAATTAATTTTTGCACAACCAGGAGGTAACTCAGGACCTTGCACTTGCGAGGCATGACTTCAATTTAATTTTTTGAGGCAAGGTCTTGCTCTGCAGTTCAGGCTAGCCTTGAGCTCGCACCCTTTGTAGCCCAGGCTGGTCCTGAACTTGCACTGATTCTCCTGCCTCAGCCTCCCAAGTGCTGGGATTACAGGCATGCACCACCATGCCCAGCTGACTTTAATTTTATAAATTCTGCTTCATGGTTCTTAAGATGAGTCATCAGCTTATGAAAACTCAATGTTACAGCTATGAATTTCTAGTTTATGTGTAACTTATAGCAGTAAAAATAAACCTATGTGTCTAAAATAAGGATTTTATCTACTCAGTGAAACGTCACAGAGCCACCATTAGGTTTATAAATAACAAGTACACGGGGCCTGGTGGGATGGCTCAGTGGTCTAAAGCACCTGCTTGGGAAAGCTTGGGCGGCTTCAGGGACCGCGGTTTGATCCCCGGCACCGCATGCTACGCCAGCCCTGCCCTCTCTCTGTGTGGGCTGAGCCGGCCATAAAAAATGAGTGAATAGGGGCCTGGCGGGATGGCTCAGTGGTCTAAAGTGCCTGCTTGGGAAAGCTTGGGCGGCTTCAGGGACCGCGGTTCGATCCCCGGCACCACATGCTGCACCAGCCCTGCCCTTGGGGTGGGCTGAGCCGGCCATAAAAATGAGGGAATAAACAAACATTCTGACTGTAATCCCAGCACTTGGGAGGCTGAGGCAGGAGGATTGGTGCGAGTTCGAGACCACCCTGGGCTACAAAAGTGAGCGCAGGACCAGCCTCAACTGCAAAGCGAGACCCTGTCTCAAAAAGACAAAAAAAAAAAAAAAAAAAACATTCTGAAACAAGAATAAAATAAATAAATAAAATTTAAAAAAAAATGAGTGAATAAACAAATAAAGGTTCTGAAACAAAAAATAAATAAAATAAAATTTTTTTTTAAAAAAAACAAGTACAGCAAAGAAACTTTAGATCTGGGGGTGTAGCTTTGTGGTACAGTGCACAGTATTTGCCTAGCAAGTATGAGGCTCTGGGTTTGATCCTCAGCACTGTGAGAAAAATTAAACTACCTTGCATTTAGATAACATCATAAATATGCATGTAGAGAAAAATACACAAAATTACAATAGTTGTAATATAGTGGGCAGTGGGATAAGTGACTATTTTTTAAAAGTTCTTTAATATAAAAATAATGCTTTTCTTTTTGAGCCAGTCACTATGCAGTTCAGGATACCCTGAGATCACTTTTGTGGTCCAGTCTATCCTTGAACTCCCAATGACTGCCCTGCCTCAGATGATAGGCACCCAACACATCTGGCCTTGGCACCAGCAGGACAGCACAGTAGACCAAAGCGCCTGCTTAGGCAGAGCGCAGCGGCCAGAGTTTGATCTCTGGAGTGCCACCCTATCCCTGCCCCCAGGATGCACTAAGACAGCAACTGTGATTGGGTATGGTGGTGCTTGCCTGAAATCCTAGCATTTAAGAGGCTGTAAACAGGAGCATCGATATTTGTTCCAACTGCATACCAAGACCCTGTACAACCTATAGGTCCTGTACTAAATTAAAAAAAACCCACACACCTAGCCTTCCACTGCTAGTCCCTTTTTTTTTTTTTTTTTTTTTTTTTTTTTTTTTTTTTTTTTTTTTTTTTTTTTTTTTTTTTTTTTTTTTTTTTTTTTTGCTATTCTTGATAGAACGCTGTCAACATAAGAAATTTTCAAGTACGTTTTACTTAGAAAGTTTACATGCATAATTACAGGTAAGCCCCTCCAACTATGCACATTCTCAATGCCCCTGCAGTTAGTGAGATGCAGCTCTACCTCCAAACATGGATGGGCCCTCATACGCTGGTCGGTCAGACTTCCTGTCATAGGATGGCCTATCAAATCCCCCTCTTCTGGATGAAGAATGGTCTTTTTTGTCTCGATACGAGGGAGTCCTGGAAAGTGTAATAAGAAGTGCTTTAAGAAACAGTATCTGCCAGGCTCTGCTTTATGCTGCACCACTATCTACTCCCTTCTCTCTATGGGGAGTTACTCTCCATAACTAGTGTTTATATTCTGCCTTTTCGTGAGACCTGCTTTATAAAAACACATCTAAAAACCTCATAAACTGCAAAAATAAGTTGCTTGCCCGTAATGAATGATTATACTTTATTGACAATACCACACCTCTACCATTAACTTAACCGGAATTAAAGCTAGCAAAATTAGAGCATCTACTTTCTTGAAAACGGATCCAGAACTGGTGGTCTCACTTCTCTAAAGTAGACACACACTCTCCCCCACTTCTCTCTCTTTCTCATAGAATGACATTTACTAAATATACTTTAGCTACACAAATTTTTGTTGAACTTCAAGCACATTAATCTTCAAACCTAGCAAAGTTATTTTCCACATCATACCTATCATACCTATCATCCCGGGGCCGGCGATCTCTGTCAAATCGGTCCCGGTCATAGTCAATCACACGATCCCGTTCTCGATCTCTGTGGGCCTCCCGATCCCTTTTAAAATCTCGATCAAAATAAGGTTCACGGTCTCTGTCTCTATCATAGCGATCACGCTGACCTGCATGATCTACAGAAACAACACAAATAACTTCAATCACTGGTTCCGCCAAAAAAACAAAGACAATACAAATAAGAACTACAGGGGCCCAGAGGATGGCTCAGTGGTCTAAAGCGCCTGCTCAGGAAAGCTTAGGCGGCGGCAGGGACTGCGGTTTGATCCCCGACACCACATGCTGTGCCAGCCCTGCCCTCAGGGCAGACTGAGTGGCCATAAAAATAAATAAACAAATAAACAAACAAAAGTTCTGAAACAAGAAAAAATAAAATAAAATAAATTTTAAAAAAAGAACTTACTGTACTACTAAAAAAAAAAAAGGAACTACATATTTTCTTGGATATAAAGTAGAAAAATACAAATCTGATTTAAGAACTATGATAAGATGCTGCCCTAAATTCAACTTAATCTTCTGGGGTGAGGAGATAGCTCCGTGGCACAAGTGCCTGCCTGGCAAATGCAAGGTCATGAGTTTGAACCCCGGTTGCGTAGGGGAAAAAAAAAAATCTTCAGCCTTTCTTTCTTTCTTTTTTTTTTTTGGCAGAACTGGGGATTAAACTCTGGTCCTTGCGCTTGCCAGGCAAGCACTTATTCTACTGAGCTATCTCCCTAGCCCTTTTTAAAAATGTGTTTGGTACAGGGTCTCACTATGCAGCTCGGACTTGTACTGAGTCTGTTTTTAGCCTCCCCAGTGCTAGGATTATAGGTGTACGCCAGCACACAGCTTGTGATGCTGGGGACCAAGCTCTGTTATCTGTGCTGGCCTAAGCAGGTGCTGAGTCTCACTGGCCCTCTTCTGTTTATCGTAAGGCCCAGATAATGTTAAAAACAGAAAAGTCATAATTAGTGCCTAAATAAGGTGTTTTTTTTACTTTTAAAATTTTATTTATTTGTTTGTTTGTTTGTTTGTTTATTTATTTTTGCTGTACCAGGGTTTGAATTCAGGATCCTGTGTTTTCCAGGCCAAGTGCTTATTCTACTGAGCCATCTCCCTGGCCCAAAAAGTTGAGGATTTTTTTTTTTTTTTTTCTGGCTCACCATTTTCTGGAGGGTCTGGGGATTGAATGAACCACCCCAGTGGTGCCTGACTGGGATTTTAGGCACAAGCACTTAAACCACTGCGCTATCCTGAAAGCCCTCCCTTATGTTTTATTTTAAAGAGGAAAAAAATCCAAAAACAAATATAAACAGGGTCAGGGATACAGCTCAATGCATAAGCACCTGACTGGCAAGTGTAAAGTGCTGAATGCAATCATTCAATCCCTGGTACTGAAAAAAAAAAAAAAAAAAAGCACAAAACAATAAAAATGGGCCCAGCAGGATGGCTCAGTGGTCTAAAGTGCCTGCTTGGGAAAGCTTAGGCGGCTGCAGGGACCGCGGTTCGATCCCCAGCACATGCTGCGCCAGCCCTGCCCTCAGGGCAGGCTGAGCCGGCCATAAAAATAAATAAATAAACAAACAAAAGTTCTGAAACAAGAAACAAAATAAAATTTAAAAAAATATTAAAAAAAACAATAAACATGGTATAGAATTTCAAAACGAGGATAGGAAATTAATGATGGTTGTTACAGTACACATCTTGTTATCACCAAATTTGTTGCTTTGACTACCAGATATAGGCATGCAAGACTGATTAAACAGTTAAAACATTAACTCTTCCATAAACTTTGAATTTCTTCCCTTGTCCTTTTTATTTTCTGAATTCATCCTAAAGAGAGTATAAAAATAATAAGATAAGCAAGACAGCTCAGTGGTCTATAGCACCTGCTTCGGCTAGCTTAGGTGGGTTCAGGGGACTGTGATTCAATCCCTACCATGACATACCCCATCAGTGCCACCCTCAGGGTGGGGTGAACCAGCAAAAAGTAAAAAGTCAAAGTTGAGTTTGAATACACAGAAGCCAAGAAAATCAATATATAGTTTACTGAGAGTAGGTAAGTCAAAGGTTTCAAGTACTAAGTAGTATGAAAAAATAATAGATAAGACCTTACAAACAATACACATTAAAAACAAGAGAGGTGTTCAACAGTGGTGGTGACACTATACACTGCTGCCCTTAACACAGTTGCTCCTACAATAGATTTAAAAATATTACTGTCCATGGAAATCCTACCTGTTTCAAAAGCTGATCTTTCAGGTAGTGGATCTGGGCGCAGGGTTATTCTTTCTCCATAGGGTATTTGCTCAACTTTATTAGTAGACATATCTGCTTAAAAGAAATAAAAGGAACAAGGGTAAAATGCTGTGAGAACAGGCTAAAGCTGACTCCTATAGAATTCCAAGTATGAGTGCACCCGTTACTTACCTCGGCCATGGCCGTAATCTACGGTCTGTTGCACTGGCGGTGGTTTGGACAGGGGCGGCATACCCATAGGTATTGGGCCAGGAGGAGGAATGGACGAGTGAACAGGTGGTGGTGGTAACACCGGGGCAGGGGGAACTGGTGCACCTTCTGCCTTAAATTCAGAGTTAAGTCCTTGTTCATCATTTGTATCCCAGAGTCCATAAAAAGAATCTTCATCCCAACGTTCCTGTTCCACAGCTGAAGTCTGTGGCTTTATCACAGGAGGTGGTGGGGGCGGCGGCGGCGGAGGTGGTGGTGGTGGTGGTATTGGCACAGGTGGCCTGGCCATAGGAACAGATGATCTTGGTGGTGGAGCAGAGGGTCTTACAAGTGAACCTGGTGGTTTACCCATGGGTGGGGGTGGTCTGTAGGGCCCCGGAGGCTAGAGGATAGAATACGTGAGTCAGTAAATGGGCATTTCATCATATTGTCACAGATCACTGGAGAAATTAAAAACTTTTTTTTTTTTTTTTTTTTTCAGGACCGGGGTTCAAACTCACAACCTTGGACTTGCCAGGCAGGCATTTGTGCTTCAGAGCTATCCCCCCAGCCTAAAAACTTAATAAACTGGATCCATTAAAAACTTACAACTTTGGGCCGGCAAGATAGCTCAGCGGTCTAAAGCACCTGCTTATGCAAGCGCACAGGGACTGTGGTTTAATCCTTGGCACTATGTGCTGTGCCAGCCCTGTCCCCAAGGTGGGCTAAGTCAGCCACAAAAAATCCAGAACTAAGCAAAACAAAACAAAAATTGCAACTTTGAGCTTTAAAACATACAAGAATGCAAATAATATGACAAGCCAGAGGTAGAAAATATAAAGTAAATCGCATATCTAAGAAAGAACCTAACCTGCCCCAACACTGGGGTATGCTGAGACAGTGATTGAGACTAGGTGTGGTGGTGTGTGCTTGTAATCCCAGCACTTGGGGGGCTGTAAACAGGCGGATCTGTATGCATCTGAACTACATAATTAGACCCTGTACACCCTGTAGATCCTGTACTAAATAAAAAAAAAAAAAAAAAAGAAAGCTTGAATTCAGAACATTTAAAACTCATAACTTATAAGACATAGTCAAATATGTATGGGGCTGGCAAGACAGCTCAGCAGACGAAGCACCTGCTTAGGCAAGCACAGCGACCGAGTTCCATCCCCAGAACCACAGGTCATGCCAGCCCCACCCCTGGGCCCACTGAGTCCTCAGTCACCTCCAAGTCCAGGCATGGTGGTGCATGCCTGTAGTCCAGCGCTGGGGAGGCTGAAAACAGGATCACTATGAATCCGAGCTGTGTAGTAAGATTATGGACCAAATACATTAAAAAAGAAAAGTTTGAAGGCAAAAAGATCTGAATAGATTTTCTCCAAAGATATGCAAATAACTAACACATGAAATGATGCTCAACAGCAAGTCATCAGGAAAGTGCTGATTAAAACCATAATGAGATAGCATTTCATACACACTGGAGTGATTATAATGAACAAAATAGAAAACATAATGACAAGGGTATAGAGGAAGACAGTATCTCTTGGATCCTAGTAAGAATGAAAAACGGTGCACTTTGAAAATGGCCAGTAGTCAAATTTACATGTGACCTAATGACTTTACTCCTAGGTATCCAACAAAAGTAAAGACTTATCCACCAAAGATTTGCACAAATACAGCAACCTCAGCCAATAATCCAAATGTCTATCACCTAGTGAATGAATAAATATAATTGTTATATTCACATAGTGGGTTTTAGCAGCAAAAAGAAATGAAGTCCTGCTTTATGCTGGTTGGTACATGGACGAATCTTGAAAACATTTGCTAAATGAAAGAAGCAAGGGGCCCGGCAGGACGGCTCAGTTGTCTAAAGCCCCTGCTTGGGAAAGCTTGGGCGGCTTCAGGGACCGAGGTTCAATCCCTGGCACCACATGCTGCGCCAGCCCTGCTCCCGGGGTGGACTGAGCCAGCCATAAAAATGAGTGAACAAATAAAGGTTCTGAAACAAGAAAACAATAAATAAATAAAATTAAGAAAAAAAAAAAAAAGAAAAGAAAAGCGAGGGGCTGGGAAGATAACTCCGAGGCACAAGTGCCTGCCTGGCAAGTACAAGGTCATAAGTTTGAACCCCAGTCCTGCAAAAAAAAAA
>PVJA010017347.1:0-41779 GCA_004027025.1 Myocastor coypus | reverse complement strand
TGAGCTCACTTTTGTAGCCCAGGCTGGTCTCGAACTCGCACCAATCCTCCTGCCTCAGCCTCCCGAGTAATGGGATTACAGGCGTGAGCCACCACGCCCGGCTCACATTCAATTATATGTCTCACATAGCTACATCTGATAATTTGAGCAAGAGACTTGACAATAAAAATAGGAAATATAACAAACACTGTTGGGGCTGGGGAGATAGCTTCATGACACAAGTGCCTGCCTGGCAAGTGCAAGGTCATGAGTTTGAACTCTGGTCCCACAAAAAAAAAAAAAAAAAAAAAAAAAAAGTTAATTTGCTATTCTTGTGTTGAAAATCTGTAACATATCTATTGTTATACGTTACCCTTTTTGTGTCTTTATTTCTGCTATTTGTTTTCACTCTTGAAAAATAACTTAATTTTTTTAAAAAAGGAAAACAATGTTTGAAGGAGGAACATGAGCAGGCACTCAAACTGGACCCAAAGGCCCAGGTTAGAGAAGCAAAGGGAAGAGTACACTCAGTTTATAATTCTGTTCTCCAATAAGAACAAATGTGGAGCCAGAAAGAAATCTCTGGGAAAATCCAAGGCCTAAGGAATTCAGCTGTGGGTCTGAGCACAGCTACGGTAGCACAGCAGTATATAGCCAATGGCTAATGAACAAGTTGGCTCCGGGAGAGGAAAAACAACTTTGGTGAGAAACGAGAATTTGGAAGAGTAGGAAACGCACTGTCATATATTATATTGGTTTGTTATAAAGAAAATTAAAATTCTGAGATCACGAGAGAGTGGAAATTCTAGACCCAATCAGAGCTCAGGATTCCAAGGATGCTGGAACAACAAAAGAGCTATTAATTAGGAACAATGGGTGACTTATGACCCAGAGGGAATATGTTGGCTTAATGTGGAGAAATGTTCGAACGCTGCTCTCTTCTTTTCAAGCTGTGGGATATTTTAACATGTCACAAATGAATTGATGCTTGCAGGAATGATTTCTAAGTTATTTCCTCCTCTTTGTGTTATCCCCTCAGAATACAAGAAGCAGGTCGTCAAACCTCTTGAGACAGATTATTTTCATATAAGGACTAACTTCACAGGCTCTGAACTCAAGACATTGACAGATATCCTGGAAATGTTTAAATACACTCACAATATTTTTTCTCTAAACTCTTTCTTCTTAAGTTTTCTTAAGTACAAAAATGCCTATGATATTGCCTATTATTTTGTAATAAATGGGGAAGCTGTCAGGTGATAGTTCTTATTTATTTTTTTTAATTGTAATTTTCTCCCCTAGACAGTGCTTTTGTTCATGGAAATATGCTTACATTTTAGAGTCTATGGTGGATGGAGAGTCTGGCTGGGGCTGGGACACTCCTGGGACTCTTATGTTATGTGTCTTACTGTCCTTGTACACTTAGAAAGAATAGGTGGCAGTGTTCCAGTTGGAAGTAGTCTGTGCACAGGCTAAATGTAAATCTCTAGTCTTTCTAAAGGAAGGGAACCCAGGGCACTGCTGATGAAGACCAAACTCTATTTGTCTACCAAGACATTTAAGAGACGCATCTTTTGATGGAGACTCATTAAAATAAAAAGACAGTGCGACAAAAAGCTGCCTTTCAGCACAGTCTGAGACTTTACTGTCTATAATAATGGAGGCAAGGTCTGGGCACAAGGGTGGCATGTGCCTGTCGTCCCAGCGCTTGGGAGGCTGAGGCAGCAGGATCGTTGAGAGTTTGAGACCAGCCTGGGCTACAGAGTGAGCTCAAGGCCAGATAAGCTATGTAGCAAGAATCTGTCTCAAAATGATTTTTTTTTTAAGAAGCAAAGAAAAAGAAAAAAAGAGAGACAAGTTTTCATTTCAGTTGTTACATTTCCCAGTGGTAGAACAAGACAAAGTCTATATGCCAACGTAAAGGGTTAATGCTGCTAAAATGCACAGATTCAGCATCAACTTTGGGGCCTTTTAAATTGCTAGCCTGTTCTAAGGCTCTGCCGTTTGCTTCCATATCATGTAGAGACTCCTTCGGTGAGTAAGTAGGAAGGAGAAGCAGAAACATGGATAATTTATCCTAATGTATGACATACCCTTGGGATCACCCATTAATTCCTGCACTGACCCATTTTAGAGGCTTTGGGGATGACATTATAAGAAATTTTTACTAAGGCCTAAGGGGATGACCATTCTAATTGGTCCCAGCTAGACTGCAAGCTCCGTGGAAATCAAAATTAAGGAGTTTTAATTACGTTGACATACTTCAGCTATAAAAATATAGGTTAAATCATATTTACAGACACATGTATTTGAAAAATGAAAATATCCTGCTGAAAATTTCCTTCTAAGCAAGACACGAAATTGAAAGAATGAGAATATATATATCTTGTAACCACTGGAGTAATATAAATGGAGAGACTAGCCAGATGGAAAATAGTTTTCTGAAAGATGAAATTGTGCATGCTTCATTTCTTGTCATTGCTGACTAAGAGGCCTTTTCTGTATTTATCAATAATTAGCGTAACAGGAAAGACTTTGTGAGCAGCTAGAATATCTGACTACACAAGTATCAGAATATACGCTCTGAGTATTGCAAGCACTTCTGTGGTAGAAAAGCATACATATGAGAGGCTGGGGAGATAGCTCAGTAGAATAAGCACTCACCTGGCAAACACAAGGTACTGAGTTCAATCCTTGATACTGCAAAATAAATAAATAAATATTTTTTAAAAAAAATCATACATGTTTACTTAAACTATATATTGGTATCAAAATGTATATTTCCTCTATTACTTTGTAACTAGCTGTGGTAAGATTATTTTAATGAATTTGATATTAACCCTGTAATCAAATCTCTTTTTTAAATTAGTACATGTTTGCAGTATTATACTGATTACATTTATCACAGGCATTAGTATAAATGTTTTTTTTTTTTCAGACTAACACCATTTCAGTCTCCTGCATTATTTTTGACTTTCTGCTGCGAAGTTCTCTCTGACTGCTTTGATCTGAGTACATTTTGCAGCCTAATTATCTAGTTGGTCCCTGCAAGATGAACCCAGTTTTATTTTGTCCTCACCACTGCATTCTTAATGCTTAAAATAAATTAGATTCCCAGCCATTCAAAGCATATCACCACATACAATGTGTCAAAAATCAGTACTGGGGCCATAAGAACAGGGAAGAGGGGATTTTCTGCTACCTGTTGATCTCTGTTCCCTTTTTCCAGGAGGCTCAGCACTGTCTACAGCTGACCTCTAATCTTTCAGTTAAGCTCCTTATATTATTAAAAGAAATAATAAAGTTGACCTCTGAAGGCTGACTTGATTTTTTCGTGTAACCCATTGTCACTGGTTCCCTGAAAGACATGGGACCATGTTGCTAGGGTCCTATGTATCTCTGTGGTATATTCTTTCCTTCTTCATAGCTAAAGAGAAAAAAATCCAGTGTCTTTATACTAAACCTAGTTTGGTATATAAGCATTGATGGCAGTTGATAGATAATCTCTACTGCAATAACTATGGCAAATCATTTCTAGGTGTCTTGTAATTACCTTTAACTAGTGGTCTTGTAATTATTTCTGTCACTATGTCAAACCTTGGATTTGTCTTCCTCGGTCAGAAGCCAAGAATCCTGCTTTTCCACTAATGTTAAGGTTTTCATACAGTATAGGCATTAAGAGTCATCCTGACCCCTGTACATTGAGTTATAGGACTGAATTTTTCTGGGAGTGATATGCAGGCTGCCTGAAGTATTATTTCTATCAAGAAAAGTTTTCTGAATCACACATTTAGAACTGATCAGGTCCACCCTTCAGGCATGCTGGCAAGCTTGTATCTCTTTATTATATTTTATCCAAAGTATTTATACTTCCTGTCAGACTTTGCTTTAAGAGCTTTATAAATATTGGCACTTAATCCTAAATTTTAATACTATCATTAGCTTCAATTTAGAGGTGAAGAAATTGACCCTCAGAAGTATGAAGTAATTCACTTTATGTCAGAGAGCAACTAAATGACAGGCAATGTAAATCCTGCACCTGTACCTCTAACCACTAAGCTAAGCTCCAACCCACTTGACCTTTCTTCCTAGTTATAGTATCAATGGCTGTACAATTCTCTCTGAGTTTCTTGTTTCTTTTCAAAAAAAAAAAAAAAAAAAAAACTATCAAGTGCTCATCTCCTAAATGTATTCATGCTAGCTGCATATCAACATATTGGCATAATAAAAGACCTAATGAAAACTGTAGTATATTGAACTGATAATCTAGGCTATTAGCTCTATAGGAATGAAGCAGTATAGTCTAGTGACAAGGACCTATAATGTACAGTGATAAAGGAAGACTTCCTCCTGACTTTGGGCACATTCGTTATCTTCTAAGGAAACTTCATTTCTTTCATATTAAAAAAAATGAAGATAACAAGTGACTATAACAGTTTATTCAGTGGTTTGTAGTGAAGAGAAAAAGATTGTCAACTAAAGAACTTAGAATGCTGCCTGCCCTGTGGTGAGTATTGAGCGCAGGTTGGCTGTTGCCACTTTTGTATCATTTCACTCTCCATTGCAGTGCACCCTGGAATCGCCTAGGTTTTACTATCATGGATGCTTCCGTCACGAATCACCAGAAATGTCTGTGTGATTGGTCTGAAGTAGTCCTAAAACTAAAATACTAAAAAATTTGTTCTTCCACAATACTTTGTGCATAATAGGAGCATGTGTTATAAATAGCAATCAAATACAATAAACACATTTGAAAACTCTTAACAGCGCAAGCTAAACACCCAGCAGTCTTTAGCTGAAGACGAGAAGGTGCTCATTTGTTCATACGGAAACAGCCAGTGTTCAGAGGGCTGGACAAAGAGCAGCAGAGGGAGAAAGGACTATGTCTAAATAACACGTCCGCCAAGTGTGCCAGTTGATCATCAGGTGAGAGCCATTCCAAGACTCCCTTAACAGGTATACAGATGGAGATCTTAAAATATTGTAAAGTATTATTCTTGGATGTTATCACTTATAGGAAGGGCCAGCCAGAGAGCTCAGTGGATTAAAGCACCTGCTTAGGCAGACACAAGGGCCGTGGGTTTTATCCCCAGCCGGCATTCTGGGCCCCACCCCCAACGCATGCAGAGATAGTAAATGAGTCTGGGCATGGTGGTGTTGAGCCTGTAATTCCAGTGCTTGGGAGGCTGAAAAACAGGAAGGATCAATGTGAGTCTGATCTGTGCAGTGAGACCTTGTCGACCTTGTATTAAACATATACATAAAAATAGTTTTATTAATGATGGACTTATTTTGTGTAATGAAAGGATCAGAAGACCTGGTTTCTCGTTTAAGTATCCATTTTTACCTATAAGATCAAGTCTAGGTTCTTTTGCAAAATATAATTAATATTTATAGTACATGGACCCTAAATGTGATCAGATGAAATATACAATGTAAACTATTTTGCACATTGGTAAAGATTATATGCATTGTATCTTTCGTCAGTATATTTTATGTGCACCATCTGGCCCTTTAGTCTTACCCTCCATCAGTCTGTGGTCTGTTCCATAATTCCTTGTTTAGCCTACCAAGGGCCACTTTGTCTTGTCAGGGTCGGTGCTCCTGCTTCTTTTCTTCCTTACTCTCTGCCTGGGTCAAGAACTGTCTTTTTTCACCTCTGAATGCCCAGAATCCACATCATTCCTGGGTACATAAAGTATGCTTAATAAACATTTGATGAAAGAACAAATGGAAATCAAGAAACCATAATTATGAGCAAATAAACTTTACCAAGGCCATTTCACCAGATGATAATTGTCAGGTTACAGAAAGCTGGCTGGAGAATAGCAACACCAAGGTGTGGTTTCTATGGCCTGATGCATAACACTGACTGTTGTCCTGAAGGTAAGAGTTCAGAAACTTCCATCTCAAGTTTATAATTCATTCAAGTCTCACTTATGAGGTATGATAAAACTCAGGATTTAAGACCCTGACTAATTAGCTAAGTGTACTTCCATTTTCACTCCCTCCTACCTACAAATATTTGAGTTAGCTTTTGATATTTATTTAGAGTTATCACTGCTCTTCCTAGGCCTTTGCAACTCAATTAGAATTGCTTTCCATTACCTTCCAGCTTAACCAAAGCAGAAACATTGAGTTTCATGAGAAGAGAGGCATTTTAGTTCAAACAGTCCCTAACTGGAATTAATATTCATGTAAGTTTATTCCTGTGGCTTGCACACATCTTCAGTATCCGCTGCCTCTGGCCTTCTACTACTAAACGCCCCACTGACGGAAAGATATTTCTTTGATCCTTTTATATTCAAAGTGAGTATATTCCTTCCCCTCTTTTGCATCTCACTTCTTGAGATCATATACTATACACAATGCCTTTATCATGATAAATAACCAGATCATGGATCTGGAACTCTAGAGATCTTTGCTTTGTGCTTTAGCTATACCCTCTATCAGTTACTGAACATTAATGTGCCTTCAGAGCATCCAAGGGTCGTAGTAAAATCCACATTCTCAAGCTGTAGGTATGTGGTGAGGTCTGACATTCTGAATTTCTAATATACTCCTGGGAAGTACTGATGGTGGTGACAGGGGACACTTTTAGTGCTCTGTATAGAGAATACCAATTGCTTGAACTTATTTTTGAACACCTTGATTTTTTATGTCAATAGTCATTCACTTTTCTTCTGATAATAATAATATCCATGAGATGGAATCTTTGGGCTATCTACTCGACCAGTTTTGGTTCTGATTGCCCTAGCTTCTACACCTCACTCTTACGAGATTATGCATTGAGGCAGACTCACAGCAGCAGAAAGTAGAAATTCAGTAAAGGTGAATGCTCGAACAAATCAGTCTGTCTGCGTCCCAAGCTCATCATGTGTTTCCTTTGAAACATATGCAATTTTAAGGCATTCTCTAAACTTTTAAAAAATATGCATGCATTTACCAACTTGTTAATTGTGTTAAATGATGTATCTTTCATTTCTATTCTAACTCAGATGGAAATGTGTTTAGTTTTCAGAAGTATATTATTTAAAATTTCATGTCTATCACTTTGCTCTCATTTATAAGTTTTTTTAATATTTCATGTATCTATATTTTGTCATTTAAAGTGTAAAAAATGAAACACTCAGTACTGTGTGCTCACCGTCTTTTTAAAATAGATAGTAAAATGATCTTATAATATTCAGATAGTTTTTATAAAAGCCATAGGTATTACCAACTAGGTATGTTTGGAATAGACAGTTCATAAAATAAGAGACCTGGAGTGTATCAGAAAATGATAAATGATGAAAGATGAATTTAGGTATGAAGCATAACTCTTACTGAATACTTGTTTAGGCTTGCTCTCTTGAAGCTATTGTTCTCATATAAAGTTTAAATTTTTTATTTTCTAACTACTTATGCATTATGCTGTTAGTATTTATATTTGGTAAAGTTTCACCTTGATATGAAAGGTCCTTGTTTAAAATTTTAGGTTGGCTTCATAATGTAGAACTGAAAATTTATGACATAGAAATGGTAGTACAAGGCCTATTCAGATAGTTCTGTAGACCAAAGCACCTGCTTAGGCAGAGCGCAGTGGCTGGAGATCAATCCTAATGTGCTGTGCCAGCCTGCACTTGGGGTGCTTTGAGGTGATCAAGACTGGGTGTGAGGGAGCTGGGGAGATGGCTCCGAGGCACAAGTGCCTGCTGGGCAAGTGCAAGGTCGTGAGTTTGAACCCCAGTCCCACCAAAAAAAAAAAAAAAAAAAAGAAAGAAAAAAAAGACTGGGTGTGGTGGCACAAATCTGTATTCCCAGAGCTTTGGAGACTGAAAACAGGAGAATCACCACAAATCCAATTTAATTAGCGAAACCCTGTCAACCCTGTACCAAATACATACATAAAAAAAGAAAGAAATGATGTTGCAATAGAGGCTTGGGTCTTGGTTGGAGGAAAATCATTTGGAAATCTCAAGGTCAGAAATTCTGTTTGTGACTCTAGGCCAAAAATGCAAGATCAAGGACTATGAAGGCCTAATACTGAGTTAGTCCAATGATTCTGTGTGTTAAACATGTATTAGGAAATTAGTGAAAAATCCTAACATATCCATCATTCTTTAACCCTACCAACTCATGGCATGCATGCTACTGAATGAAGCATGTAGGTCATTGTAGCACGTATATACAGAAATAGGGAAAATCCAAACTTACACAACTATGATCAAGACTAAGAATGTGAAATAGGCTGACAATATGAAAAAAAAAAAAATTTCAAACTAGAGGAAGCAAATCTATAGTTTGCAATTTAATTGTTCTACTACAAACATGGAAGAGCATAAGTTTCTGAGCTAGGTGAGAGGAATTCTAGAAAATCTTGGTCTATTTCTCTTCTTAAAGAGTTCACTTTCTTTCTTTCTTTTTTATTACTTTTAATAAGAAATGATGTATCACAATGTGACAGTTTCAAAACACGTTAGTAGTATATTTCAGTATTTGATGTAATGCATATTGTCATCCTCCTTTTAGTTATACACAGCACAGGGTGTAGATGTTATAATTTTTCAAATCATCATTGGTACAACCAAATTTCTTCTCATTGAACTAAGAGAAAATAGTTATGTACATAATCCAATGTTCGATAATCGCAGTTGGTTATTGGTAAAACTGGCAATGTTGGAAGCTGTTGCTTTAAGCCTTTTAGAGTTCAGCATTCTAATCTAGCTTTACGTTTTATGCCTTGTAGTTAAACTTTTCTGCTGGGTGGCTGAGGGCAAGTTTAAGCAAGACCTGTATAGCAAAACATGTCACTTTTATATCTCTCAAGGTCAGTCAAATCCCCTCAGTATTTACTTTGGAACCATGTACAGTGCTTTGTAGAACTGTTGTCAGTGTCAGCCATCTAGATGAATTACAGCCATTGCTTGACCAGTTAGCTCTCTGTGAAAGCCTGAGAGAATGTCTTCTCTCTAGGTGACTCTACCTTGGCACACTATGTATCTTCAGTCTCTTTCTTCTGTAGCCCCATAATCTCCTTGAACAGAAAATTTGGGAAACCACTGAGATACAGGATGTTACAGCACAGGTTCTCTTATGTCCTGAGTCCTCACTGATCTTGAAGAGCTACAGCCAAAATATTGGCTACCCTTGTAGCCCTTCTTTTTCTCTAATGTTTGGTCTGTAAACTTATATTCTTAGCCCTCCAGAAGAAAAGCTTAGTGATACTCTTACCCTATAAAATAGGTCCTTCAGCATGACATCACTATCTTTCTTAGTATCAAATATCTTAGACTTAGCTTGGAACTGGCATTTTCTATCAATCATTGATATTCTAACAAATTTCTGTAGAATGTGATAAAAGCAGTTACACATTTAGAAATCTAAGTATATACAAAATTGTAACCAGTCAGTCCTATGGCATTTTCCTAGTCTCTTACTCTCATTTAATACCTTTTTTTTTTTTTTTCTTGTAAACCAAGAAAAAAAAAGCATATTAAATGAGAGTATAGCAGTAACTGAAATTACATTAGAAGCAGCACACATCTAAAACACCAGAATGACAGGCATTCCAAGAATACTTTTACTGTCACACTTTGCTATCCTCAGTGTCAAAAACATTTTGGAGGTTCCTAGGACCATTATCTAATTCATCCTGTGTATATAAGTGCATGGCTTTGCCCCTGCCATGCTTCCTATCTTTCCTACTGCAGTCATTTCATTGTTTTAACACTTAAGTTTCGATTTCCATTTAGCTGTGTTATACCTTTCCATTTCTATTTCTTCTTTAAAGTTCTTACTCTAGGGAGACTACACAGTATTTTTATATATAGGTCTGGTTTATTTCACTTATGAGTATATGTTTAAGATACATCCACGTATATATGAAAGCTTCAAGTTTCTTATACTTTATCGCTGCATAATGTTCCACTGTATAAAAATACCACATCTTTTTTCAACCATTCTTCAGTTGATGGGCATTTTGGTTGTTTCCAAGATTTGACTATTACAAATTGTGCTGGTGTAAACATAGGTGCACAGATATCACTGTGGTATGGTGTTTCTAGTTCTTCTGGGAAAATTCTGAAAGTATTGTTGCCAATGATGTTTAAGTTCACTTTCTTTCAAAAAAGAAAGTAAGGGATTGTAACAAATGCTTTCTATGTCTAACCCCAAGAGAGTCTGGTATAGTTGATTTGGGATAGCCTCAAGCGTATAGGTCAAAATTTTCAATGAGTGATTTTCATGTGAAACAAGTGGGTCCACTTTCCTAGACTGTATTTCTCCTTATTCATAAATAGCAGTTTTTGTCTTTCTACTCCAGAGCTCCTGTATAAGATCCAGATTGCTGGAATTCTAGTGGCAACGCTGCAGAAAAGTTTACACTGCACTGTTTTCCGTCAATAACAATTATAAACTCTATGCAAACAGATATATCTATGTCTATATCTTTATTAAAATTGACTGGAACCAGGTAATGGAACTGTAATGATACTTTGAAAAATGAAAACACACTGGGTAAGAACCATATTTAGTGGACTATTCTTTTTTTTTTTTTTTATGCATTTGGTACTGCATCTCACTTTGTTGCTTAGACTCCTTGTGATTCTCCTGCTTTGGGTCTCCCCAGCCCTGTAATTACAGGCATGAGCCGCCATGCCCAGACTCTGGCTAGCTCAGCCTACCCTGGGAGTAGGATTCCAAAATATGTGATTCTGGGGATCAAACCCCGGTCTCAGCGCTTGCCTAGGCTTGGCTAAGCAGGTACTTTAGTCCTCTGAGATATCTCACCAGTCCCTCACTGGCTGTTCTTGTGACAGCACTCAGTCTGCTCAATGTATGTATTAGATGCATAAAAGGATGAAACCACAGAGGCAGCAGTCTCCAGATGTGTATACTGTCCCACAAATTTGGCTGGATATGTGTAGTGAGAGTCCAGTGAGTCTCACAGAAAACTACTTGAAAGCCAGAAAAGCTGAGCCAGAATTTCAGCAGCTGCCTGGTACTGGGGAAGATGCAGTTTGGAGTGTAAATTAGACTTGGCTAAATGCTTTCAATCTAAGACTTGTGACTGATATCCTAGGAAGTCAGCAGCCTGTGGTATTAATGATCATTCCTAAGACTGAAGTCCATATTCTGGGACTGAGAAAAATATTTAAATTCTGTTACCCTTGCAAAATGAAATCATAGGCTCAAGTTGTTTTCCCAGTTTTTAATTAGCTCTACAAGAAAATTAACACTGAAATATGATATCTTTAACTTAATCAGTAGATACCTAGAATGGGAAGGGCTGAACAAAGTGAATTTATAGTCTACAGTCCAACCAACCATGTAGAGGATTCCTTCTCTCCATATCCTTATCAGCATCCATTACTATTTGATTTCTTGAAAATGGCCATTCTTGACTAAAATGTAATCTTAGTGTTGTTTTAATTATAGGAGCACAATACACAATATTGAATCTTGGAAGTGGCCTAGATGTCCATCAATAGATGAGTAGATAAAGAAAATGTAGTATTTACATCAAATAAAGTGCTACTCCTCCATTAAGAAGGATAAATCTCTTTTTTCATTTTTATTACTTTTAATAAGAATAACCATGAGACAGTTTCATAACATGTTAGAAGGACAGCCACAATAATTAATACAATGCACACTGTTTTCTTCATAGTAGTTGTTCCCAGTAGAAGATGCAGACATAATAACTTTTCTAAACACGATTGGTATAAGTATTTCTTCTCATTAAACTGACAGAAAGTAGATGTGTACATAGGCCAATATTCCGTAATAGTAGTGGATTATCGACAGAACAGGCAATGTTGGAAGCAATTGACTTGAGCCTTTTATGGCTCATCATTCTAATTTGGCTTCACTTTTTATGCCTCATGGTTAAACTTTTCTGCTGGGTGGTTAAGGCCAAGGTAAAGCAAGATCTACATAACAAAACATGCAGCTTCTGTATCAGTCAAGTCTTCTCAGGATAAACCTGAGCATTTGTAGGAAAACAGATGTAACCTGAAACCACATGTTAAGTGAAATAATTCAG
The DNA here is from genome assembly GCA_004027025.1 of Myocastor coypus. Lineage (NCBI taxonomy): Eukaryota > Metazoa > Chordata > Mammalia > Rodentia > Myocastoridae > Myocastor > Myocastor coypus. The sequence goes on along the minus strand of PVJA010017347.1, from coordinate 29,775 downwards.
ACACAAGCTTACATATCACACAATTTCTCTTTTATGAGAAACTAAAAAAAAAAAAAAAAAATTAATTAAAGAGCAACACTAAGCATGGTGACACATAGCTGTGATCCCAGCACCTGGAAGGTTGAGACAAGAGGCCAGGCTGGGCTACAAAGGGAGTTCAAGGCCAGCCTGAACTGCATTGTGTAATCCTATTTCAAAAAGACCAAAAAAGAAAAAAGACAAAAGAAAAGATAGACAGTAGAAAATAGCGCCAGAGATCTTTTGCAAAAGGAAAGAGGACCAAGAGTTAGAGGTAGGAGAAAGGGAAAGGAGAAGGAGGGGATGAAGAAGGAATATGATTGTGTACATGCACCAACCCCCCATGATGAATGGGGAGTAATGTAATCCTGCCTAGTGCAGTAATGCACTAATGACTGAGATGTGTTGACTATGGCAATAAAGGCCTTTTCTACCCCTTTCTTTTAGTTCTGTTTTTTCTGCCATGCCTCTGAAAAACCTAAAAACAAGTACAGTCACTTATGTAATGTTGTAAAATCATGAGATAGGAACAAGATGAGACAAAACCATGATCAATTAAGATTCCAAGGGTAGTCACTTAGCTAATACTGGTCAAATGGAGAAGGTCTTGCAGCAAGCCTCCATAGAAAGAACAAGGACTTTTCCTGGAAGGGGTGGGTCAAGGTCTTGGTCCTGCTTCCAGCTGATTGACACCTATTTAGAATATCAATCATTACTATTTATGCCTACAGGAAGTATGTAGATGTAGTCATTTTGTCTGTCTTGAGGTCTGACCTTCAAGGAACTAGCTTCCACCCACAGTTATAACCCAGTCTTCACTGACTCTCAAGGGCCTAGCCCTGAATTTCTACCTGACTTAGCTGCCATCACCTCTGATGCCACATCTCCAATCCTAGCTATCATTCATAGAAGATTCCCTTTCCCTGAAATTCATTGTTCTCAGATCCTATTTTTATCTCCTTTTCTTGTTCTGGGCTGAAGCTCAAACAGCTTTGCAACTTTGCTTTTAACAGATTTGGAAAATTTAATTTTTAAAGTTTTTTTTCTTTTTTTTTTTTTTGTGGGATGTGGGATTGAACTCAGAACCTCAAGCATTTATTCTACTGAGCTATCTTCCTCAGGCCTTTTTTTTTTTTTTTTTTAAGTTGCTTTTTGGAAATTTTAAAATTTATTTCCTTTAAAGCACTTGACTCTAAAATCAGCATTAGTTTGTTTTCTCTATCAATTACATTGGACTAGAAGAGAAGAACAGAAATTCTTTTAAGAATTTGAAACAGAAGGAATTGTCCCACCAGTGCCGGAAGCCTGGAAGAGTGAAAATAAGGAGAAATTCTGGAGAAATAAAATGAAGGAGTGGTACCCAGAGATGATCTATCTACAGAAAGCAAGTATTTCCCCTCCAGATACTGAATAACTGGGTCAAAGAACAACTGGAAACATCATAGCCCAGCAATATTTGTTCACCCATGTTTATATCAACACAGTTTTTCATAGCTAAATCTTGGAAACAACTCATATGCCCATCAACCAAGGAATGGATAAAGAAGATGTGATATTTTTATACAATGGAGAAGCACTACTTAGCTATAATGAAAGATTACCTTGAGGCTTTTATAGGTAACTGGGTGCAACTAGAGACCATACTCAAGTGAAGTAAAGTAGACTCGCCTTGCAAACATTGTGTTATCTCCCTAGTGTAAGACAGTGAAAGAGTAAACAAAACCCAAAGGTAGGAAAATTAAAAATACATATATGCACAGATACACACACACACACACACACACACACACACACACACACCACAGCTAGGATAACTGTTCTACTTATTTCTATTAGCTCACTGAAAGGAAGGAACAGGTAGTCCTTATATTGTTTAATCAATCTTACATGCCTGTATCTTATAATCTGAGCAAATACTGTGAACAATATGCAACATATTAACCATTGTTAATTTTCTGTCATTTTGTTTTGAAATTCTGTATCATTTTTGTTTTTCCCTCTCTATAAAATAATTTTGGGGTGGATTAAAGCACCTGCAAGCAGGCACAGGGGCTGGGGTTCGATCCCTGGGCGTGCTGTGCTGGCCCCACCTCTAGAGCATTCTGAGATGGCAATTTGGACTGGGCGTGTTGGCACAACCTGTAATCTCAGCTCTTGGGAGGCTGTAAACAAGTGGATCACTACAAGTCTGCTCTAGTAGTGAAATCTTGAACACCCTATAGACCCTTCTCTAAAAAAAAACAAAATACGAAAAGCTCCATAATAATAAATAATTTTCAGAAAACATATTGAATGAAAGGAGTGGTGAGAAGGAAGAGGACACAGAAGAAACTTTACCAGAGCCCAGAGGGACCAGTACTTCTGGGGGTGCTGTGTGGTGAACTCAAGAACTGATAGAGGGGAATGGATCTCCCAAACTGAAAGATCCCGCAGGTGAATTTGTGTTCTCTAAAACTGAAGAATGAATTTTAGGAACAATAGAGGTTGCGACCAGAAAATATATATTCTTGGGGAAAGACAGCTTTCTGAGAGAGAGACAGACAGAAGGGCACCTGAGAAGGTTGCCCAGGAACCTCCCTTTTTCTAGTGGCTTTCTAGAGCACAACTAAGAGTTGAGGTGTGTCTAAGGTAGAAAACATGGGAACTCCCACAGGAGGCGCGACACAACTACGATCAACCAATAAGCACAGTTGCTCCAATAAAATTCATTAAATCCTGGGTCAAATGGGGAAGTGAGTCACGCGTAGCAAGTAGGCAAGAATGCAGAACAGGGTCTCTTACTGTAGCGGACTGGGTTAGTGACACTTTCAGGCTTTTCCAAGGCGATTGCTACCTAATTAGAAATATCGCTCCCTGCTGCCCATTCCTAGGGAGGTATATGCATGAATTTGTCTACTCTTGAGGTCTGGCCCACAGAGGAAATAGGCATCTGTCTCTCCCACAGTTGCAAGGTATCTTGCCTTCCATATTGGCTCCTTCGAGGGTCTGACCCTGTCTGACTGCCTGTGACATTTCTTTTATTTTACTTTATCTTGTTTGTTTGTTTATTTATTTTTGTATTTTAGGGAAGAGTCTACAGGGTGTTCAGGATCTCACTACTAGATTGGACTCGTAGTGATTTGCCTGTTCACAGCCTCCCAAGAGCTGGGATTATAAGGTGTGCCAACACTACCCAGTCTGAATTGCCGTCTCAGTGCCCTGGGGGCTGGCATGGCAGGGCTGAGGACCGAAGCGAAGCCCCAGCCCCTGCGACTGCTTGTATGTGCTTCAATCCACTGAGCTATTTGCCCGGCCCTTGCCTGTAACACTTCTAACTCTGCTGTCTACAACAGAACCACTCATGAAGATGACTTAGAAACAAAGAGTGTTGCCCCTTTCCAAAATCTTAGGAAGAAACTAATTTCAGCGTCCTATATTGTCAGTACGTGGCACTCTTGGGTAGGCCCTATCTACTGAGCAACTATGGGCCTCCTCAGAGATAGAACGGCAACCAACCGCAGCGCAGGAACATTGATTTCCCCCCTGCAAGCTGCTCGTCCTCAGCAGTAAATGTTTGGAAGACCCCCTTGAAAAAAATATCAGACGTTCTCCGTTTCCCTCTCCAAATCCACCCATAACAATTGACCCTGCTGTTCTAAATGCTGATTTGAGAGTATCACTTCCTGAGAAGAACTTTGAAAAATGTGGAATTTTAAACAGCATGAACAGACTCGGGTGAATTTATCTTGTTTCCCAAGAAAGGAAAATTACAAATGGCAAAACAACTTTTCTAACTCTGTAGACAGGGATCAAAATGTATCTTTTCCTGCCACCAGAAGTCTTGCTCATTATACCAGGAGCCCGTGGCCGATCTCAGCTGGGGTCTTGGCCTTTTAGAAGGAGATGTTAAATAATTCGCATTACCATAGCAGTGGGAGCTAAAGAGAAGCGATATTAACAGGTCGCCTCCTGTGCGCGGAGAGCAGCTAACACAACAACGGCATGGGGGCTCTGAAGATCAATGTTTATGGGACACCTACTACGTGCAGGAATTGAAAAAGTATGTGTCTTTATTTAATTGAAATAATATGGAGAGAGGAGGAAGGAATGAAGAATGGATTGAAACGCGTCGTGCACACGTACGCATTCCATACAAGGGATGTCCTGAAAACACGTAGTAAACGAAAAGGAAAACTGAAAACGATTCAAACGTGAAAACAAGAACATGGGGACAAGAATCAGAGTATCTTTACCCACGCCCCCCACTCTACTCTTTTAAAGCTGTGTCATTCTGGGAGAGGCAGCCAATCTTTCCACTTCAATTCTCTAGGACATAAAGTGGAAGCAAAAAACTGGTATCACGTAGCAGTTATGCAACAACTGAGTGATTGTAAATCTGCTATATGAATATTTCTATTGAAAAGTACAAATGACTGTGTAAATGTTCTGCTTTATGATTTTTGTTTGTTTTGCTTTGTTTTTTGAGTTTTGAGAGAGGGTTTCACCATGTGGTTCAGGCTGGCCTTGAACTCACTTTGTAGCACAGGTTGACCTAACTCAGAGAACTGTTCAGCCTTAGCCTCCTCAGAGCTAGAATTATAGGTGTGTGCCACCAAGGCTGATCATAGATATCTTTATAAAAGATAGCCACTTTGGATATTTAGATGCAAAAACAAGGTACTCATGATTAGGATGGTGTTTGTTACTAATGTGACCAAAATTATAGATGCCTGGATCCATCCTGCAAATCAAAGCCCACCTCTATACTACAGGGAGATAGACACTTGGAAACAAAGCTAGTGGGAAAGAGACATTCGTTATTTTATTTTATTTTTTTTTTTGCCTTTTTGAGACAGGGTCTTTCTATGAAGTTGAGGCTGGCCTTGAGCTCAGTTTTGTAGCCCAGGCTGGTCTCGAACTCGCACGGATCCTCCTGCCTCAGCCTCCCGAGTGCTGGGATTACAGGTGTGAGCCACCACGCCCGGCGACATTCGTTATTATGACGTGAGCAAGCACCTAATTTTCAGTGTAAAATGCTTGTGAAACTAGGTCTGAGGCCTGTAATCCTTTTGTGGCCCCTCCCCTAATTTCACACCTTCAGTTCTTATCACCTGTTGCCCAGCTCCACAGTGCATGACCTGACACACTTTTGGAAAGTCAGAGTCCTCTAGACAGCAACATAGAAAATAAGTAAATACAAAACAGAATCAAAAGAAAAACATACATTGTTTTTTGTTACTTATAGCGGTGTTCCTACCTCCTAGCGAGTATGGAGGAAACTACGGCTCAGAATGTGATGAAAAAGCTTAGCCATCTTCTCTTCTCAGGCGAAGGAGGCAGCTAGAATGCGCATGCACAGAAGCAAGCTAGAATTCCTTCCCTGCCTTGGGCACTCAGCAGTGCTAGGAGCTAGGCTGCCTGTCTCTACTGGACATCCACACCTACATAAATCCATGAGATAAGGTTCCACACTTGTTGCATTCCAAAGAGGAAATGAGGTTAGCCAGCGTGCGCGTGCTCATTTCACTGCCTCTCAGCTCCGAATCTGCCTTTCATTTCCTGATCCATGAAACTGACTTGGGATCTTGAGCTACATTTTCTTCTCCCTATGGGACACTGCTTAGCTCTGCTACTAGAGTCCTGCAGAGACAATCAATGAAGGAGGAAAGGGATGGATCCTCTTTGGAGTTTCTGCATGCCCTACTCCACGGTCTCCTGTGAAGATGTCTCGGAGCCCAGGCCCTACAGTGCACACAACTTCTCTGTTCCTGGCTCCTGCAGCCTGAGAAGGTTCCCAGCCCTTCCCTCCTGCCGTGCATGGCCTCCCCAGCACTCAGTTCCTACAGCAATGAGGTTCATCCAGCACCAGGGCCTGGCTTGCCTCCCTCAGGGCACAGTGAGTGAGCGACACCCCACAACTGCTTCCTCCAGTACCCTCTAAAGTTTGCTCTAGACTACTCCATCAGGCCAGATACCACCGTGTGAAGTTTTCCCAACATTGGAGAGGTCAGACTTGCATTGTTTTCCTGGGGCGTGGCCCTCAGCGACTCTCCCGTGGTTGGTAGCCGCTCCTCCTCCCACACAAGAACTTGTGGGATGCATTGTATCTTCATTATTTAACCGAATCGTAACAACTTAATGGTACAAAATACTATTATTGGTGTGATTTTGCATTTTAGGACCCTGGAGATCAGAAAAATACGTGAGATTCCGAGGTCCTTCCATGGCTAAATCAGAGTTTGGGATACAATTCCTATCTGTCTGATTCACACCATGCTAGGTAGATACAACCAGTCATTTTCCAGTATTCACATAAACTATTCTTCAGGTTTACTCCTTTAGTTAGCCTTAAGCCCTTTCTAGTTCTCATGGAAATAGCAACTATATTCTTTTGTAACAAGAAGGAATTGATTTTTATTATTTGGTATTCCTTATTGCCAACCTTCTCCAGGCCTGATGAGGACCCTATAGGAGCAGCACTGAGTGGGCTATTGATAGCCAAGCTTAAGAACAATCGTCACAGTGTTTCCTTTCCTTACTGTTCTTTTAACTCCAATTGATTTTTCAAACTTTTCTGTTTCTCCTTGATTCCCTATTTTCGTGTGTGTCTATCTTCCTTCATAACATCACAAACTTTATTTTACATGCTGTGGCCCAGTGGGGTGATCTCTCCGATGCGATAACTTGTTTTCTTTCTCTAGTTCTAAAATCATCAGAGGAACTAGTACCATGAAAGGGAACTGTGCAATGTATTTTGAGGATCATAAATTACTCACTGGAAAGAAAATGATGGATGTGTTTTTATGTTCTCTGAATATATTATGCATTTTCTTAAGACATTTTTAAAATGTTTTATAAAACTTCCTCTGAATATTTTGAACATAATTGGGTGGTTCTTCGTTTATAATTTCTTCATATAGCATTCTTTTTAAAATTCTAATTTAATTTATTGGTACAGTTTGGGCATATACAGTGATCACACTCATCACAGGGAATTTGTACCTCTACATGATAAACCTCAACTTGTCTTTTTCTTTTTTTCTCCTATATCATTCTGATCAAATGGCACAAGACATGCATGCAATACACTATCAACAAACACTTGTCAAATAAAGATTAAACTTATCTCCTCTTATCTGAATATCACACAATGTTGGAAGGAGTTCTTATGTATTTTTCCCCTTTCAGAGTGCTATGGTTTGTGTCTAGGTGTCCCCCTCCCCCCCAAAAAAGTCTCATGCAGTCATGGGGTGGCTTCTGGAATTTGTGGCCGATTACTGTGGGTGTGGATGCCATACCTTCTCTGGGGCAGGTCTTCTGCGGTGCATTGAGAAGGAACAGGGGCTGGTGGGAGGGGAGGGCGGCTAGCTAGCTGCCTGAGCTGATGCCGCTCCCTTTGCGTTCTCACTCTTCGCTGCCACAATGAAAGGTTGCTCTGTGCCACCATGAGCCGCTCTGCCTTGCAGCCAGCTGAGCGTGGACTGAAACCTCCACTAACTGTGAGCTAAATAAACCTTTCCTTCCCTCACCTCATTTTAGGTGTCAGGTTTTGGTCCCAGGAATGAGAGAAGAATCACTGAGATACAGAGATAAACAAATAAACTGAAAGAAGAGGGAGATTTCTTACAGAAAGATCGATAATTAGAAAAATAAATAAATAAATCAGGATTCCTGACTTACTCTAATTCCTTCCTTTGATATGACAACCTGAAGCTAATATGGCTAACTGATGCTGCCCTAATGTGAGGATTAAGAAGTTTACTTTTGGGTTAATACATATGAGACTTGTTCCTTCGCTGCCGATATTTACCAATGTATAAAAATTCTGTAGCTATAGGGCTTACAGCTGGATACATATATATTTAAATTTTAAATATCATATATAACATATCATATATGAATATATATATATATGTCAGATATCGAACTCAGGATCTTGTACTTGCCAGGAAGGCAATTGTGCCACTGAGCTGTATTTGAGACTGGATTCTTAAACTTTATCACTATAATAGTAATTTTTAACTGTAATGAATTTCTAATGTTTTTGCTTTATTCTGCTGTATTTATTCTTATTATTATATAAAATGATACATTTAATAGTAAGTGTGGTAGGCATTTAAATCAATATTCTTCCATGAGGGCCGATATCCTACATAAAACCTGAACTTTGGGAGTATTTTAAATAAATATGTATGTTACCCTGCTGGCAGTTTTCTATCCTATGCCTCAAAAACCCTTCCGTCCCTTCAGGCATCTTTCAAATTCGCCCGCTTGCATGAATATTGAGGATATTAGGTTAAGTGAGGCAAGTGAGAAATAAAAAGATAGACCACGTACAATTTCCAATTGCATCTTGTTCCTGAAGTAATCAGCTTGATAGAAGCAGAAATCAGGATGGCGGTGTCCAGGGGATGAGCATGGGACAGGCTGTAAAGAAGGCAGAGCTGCTGAACATGTTCCTGTTCTGTAAAGTAAAACAAATTCTGGAGGTTGGGTGACAGCAACGTGAATAGACTTAGCACTACTAAGCTGTATACTCTAAAAGGGTTCACATGGTAAATTTTATGTGTGTCTTAGAACAATTTAAATAGCTAGAAACAAGGAATTTCCCACCTCAGAGTTGTCTCTAATTACTCCAATCCTGACTTTTCTCCTCTCATTTCTGGATCCTTAGTATTTGCAATTTTGTCTACCACTTCCTCACCCCTGTATAGACTGTCAGAATCTCCAGCTGTTTCCCAGTGAGATGGCAAGACCTGAACACCTGGTAAATGGCTCATTCTCATATCTCTACTATAACCATAAATTGGTATGAGCATCTCAGTGGACAATTGCCGACTGTATTAAAAGCCTACATAAACAAAATGAGATTTTAAAATTTCTAATGCCATAACAGAATTCAGTAGCTCATTTCACATTGCTGTTGATGCAATCCAGCCAGGCGCTCGCAGAAATGGCGCTGGCCAGTCTAACTGGTGTTTCCTATCCTCTGTTGAGCCCAAAGAAATGGATATGAGTTTAGGCAAGTAGCGGAGGAAATGGTGGAGTTGCTCTTTTAGACCGTGTTCAATTAGGAGAACAGAATTCACCGTGTTGTCCACACTTGTCAGTTTAAAGCAGAGATTAGACACTTGGTGAGCTGGGCCAGCTAGTCAGAAAACTTAGCCCCAAACGTCTTGGTTTGTTCTGCTGAACTGGATGGCTGGTTCTCCTCCTCAGGGAACTGCTATGAATGTCCTGTCTAATTAGGTCTGTCTGCAAGTCTCCAGGAATCACTTTCTAAATAGTTTTCCCTGGCATATTTTACATCTGAATCAGTGGAGAGGAGCAGATGAATTTGCTGCTTGTCTTCCATTGAATTAGAAGCTTTATGTGAAAGAGATGATGGCGATGCATACTCAATAATGGAAATTCAGTACAGTCACACAGATAACATACAATGAACATGACATACCTCATACTCTGCTTTGTTGAAACTTCCCCTCATGTACAGCTACAGTAGTCCCTTGCTATTTCACAGCTTGACTTTCATTGACTGTTGCATAGGTTTTCAAAAAATATTAATCTGTATTACTTATCATAGTTTTTTTTGCTATATAGCAGGTTTTTGAAGTATTGTACAGTACATGTATATTGTTAAAATTATATAGGTTTATGAGTTTAGAAAATGTTGAGAACATTAGAAATGTTTTCAAAAGTGTGGGAGGAGCTAGCGAGATAGCTCAGTGCACTAAAGCACCTGCTTAGGCAAGCTTAGGCAAATGCAGGGACCCCAGTTTGATCCCAGGCACCACATGCCATGTCATCCCTGCCTCCAGGGGGTGCTGAGCCAACCAGAGTCCAGGCATGGTGGTGCACGCCTGTAATCCCAGTGCTGGGGAGGCTGAAAGCAGGAGGATCACTATGAGTCTGAGCTATGTAGAGAGACCTCACACAAAATTAAAAAAAAAAAAAAATTAAAAAATAAATAAAAAATAAAAGTGTGGAAAAGGTTTATAAGAGGGTGGGAAGGGTGTATAAAGCCTTAAAATATATAAAAATACTAAAATCAATATAACATCACTACTTCACTGATTTTTAGTTATTACAGGGGTGTCTGGAATGTAGCCTGCACAATAAGTGAGGAATCACTGTATACTCTGTCAAAAGTTTTTGTAAATATGTAGGTTCTTTACCCTCTAGGGTTCCAAAGTGCCAGCTCTTTCCGTAGTTATTGATACAGCCGTATAGAAACCTTGCTCAAGTGGTTCTTCAAATTCTAACTCTTTTCCTTGATATTTAAGATAGCCAGGGTTTTTTTCCATGAGCCAGGCCTTCGGACACCATCTCCAGTTAGTGGCACTCGTCCCAGTCCTTGTAGGCAGGGAGATGCAGTGGACCTCCAGAACAGTACTACCAATACTCTCTGCCATCACTTCAACCTCTAGAGGAGGTTCATTGATCTACCTCAGTATTAGCAGTGGAGTTCCAGGTAAAAGCCCCTCCATTAATTCCACAGGCACCAGGATCTTGACAGGACTGCCCACAGTAAAGCAAAGAAACCCAACACACGTGAGCTACATTCTAAGTGATCCCAAGAAAGTTAAAAACACAAACCACATTCCTGCCACTGAATGAGACAAGCAACTCTTCCCACCTGAGCTCTAGATAGTGTCCCTATGTCCCAATGATGCCAGAGAGCAATCGCAATCGTACTAGTGATGCAGAGTGATAGGCACCACCTCCCTGTGTCACTGGACAAACCCTGGCCCTGGCCATCTCGTGCTGAGGCCTCACAGTCTCCTCTACAGTCTAGTTCCTGAGACTCACCATTCCCTTCCCTGTTGCTAACACATTTGAGCCTGAAGTCCTGCCTCACTTAGGGCTGCCAGAGCATTGGCCCTTGACTTCATAGTACTCCAAACTAAAAGCTTCTCTCCTAAAAACTTTTATCTTGTACTGTTCATGCTCTGACTCTCAGCGCCAGGATTAATTAGTCATTCCCTCATTAAATACTGTCTCTTATACAGCGTGACAAATAAGTCCTCCCCTCTGACCACACCTGCAGGCTTTCTTAGCTTTATTCATCCAGTTAAGCTTAACTGTCAACTTGATTGGCTTGGAAACCTAGGAGATCAGCTCAGGGCACTTATCAGTGTGTCTGGCTGGGCTCTGGAGAGCTGGCCTTGAGCTCTCTCTGTGTCTCTGTGTCTCTGTCTCTGTCTCTGTCTCTCTGTCTCTCTCTCTCTCTCTCTCTCTCTCTCTCTCTCTCTCTCTCTGGTCCCAGCTCACACTCTCTCGGCCACTGTTCTCCTGCTTTGCTTCCAGACGTGGCGATGTGAGCAGCTTTGCTTGCTGCTCCTTCTGCTGCAGTGTTCCTATTCTGCAGCCAGCTGCTCTGAGACCAAGCCCTCTGAAATCAAGAACCAAACAGATCATTTTCTCTCTAAGGTTTCAGGTATTAGTATTTAGACTCAGAGACAAGAAAGGTGATGAATGCACCCTCCAGCCCACCTAGGTGGGGGTCATGCAGAACTCCAAATATTGGGGTTTTTTTTCCGAATTTCCTTTTTATTGGGAAACCCTTGTAAGTGGCTAGTGTTCACTACCGTTCTTTTTAAAAATTACTTTTAATAAGAAATCACAATGTGACAGTTTCAAAACACGTTAGTAGTACATTCCCAATAATTGATACAATATTGTTGTCCTCATTGTAGTTATACAGAGTACAGGGTGTAGACATGATAAATTTTCTAGTGGTTATTGGTGTAATAGATTTCTTCTTTTTGACCTAAAAGAAAGTAGTTGTATACACTGTCAAATGTTCCATAATTGCAGTGTGTTACTGGTGAAACCGGTAATGTTGGAAACTATTGATTTGAGCCTTTTACAGCTCATCATACTAAACTACCTTTATGTTTTATGCAGGACTCCAAATACTGTATTGCCAAGAACTGCAGAAAAACCCATCATTGGCTCCACAGGGCTGTTGCTATCTCTGTACTCGAGCTTGTGTGTCAGATAGACTAGGCTTCACTACCGATTGTATGCGCTCCTTTCTCCTCTTGCTGTCCTCACCCACTATTAAAAAAAAAAAAAAAAAAAAAAAATCCTCTATTGAACACTAAGTGTAAGCAAGAGCCCGGATGTCTGTGGTGGTGGATTGACAACGGTGGTCAACTTGTGACACCCAGATGAACTGCATCAGCACCATGCTGGATGCGGACACCTCCCTGAGGACGGCTGCCAGCAACACAGAAAAGAGAACTGGAGAAGAAGTGGAGATGGTGCCAGGGGGCTGTTGGCTCTCCCGGAGGAGCTTGTCATGCGGCTTTCCTGATGTGAACTCAGCTGCTCTCATCACTGAAGGAGCTCAGGAGCTGTTGCCACTCAAGATGGCTGAGGTACTTTTTGACTCAGCTCTGGTCTTTACTTTCAGTATTGCTTCCTGGCACCAGTGCAGATCCTTCAGCCAGCGAGCATGGATCCTTCATCCCACTGGCACAGACTTTCTAACCTCTACTCCTCACCTTTGAGACTTCCCAGTGGCAAATCTGTGAAACAGACTTGCAGGAGGTATTGTGATGGGCTCTAGGTCTTCAGCTGGACTCATGGAGGACCCAGCTGTGGGATCCAGGCTCTTGGCTGGATTGTTTGGGTCTTTAGTGTGTGGACATATTTCTTGCATTCTCTTTGCATATGACTCTTTGGCTGGTGACTATTATAAAATAATCCTTTTTTATTTTTTATTGTTTTCCTTATCTTTAATATTTGCTGAACTGTAGAAAGAAATACTCAGATTAATGGCATTTTAACTCTCTCTTCTTAAATCTTGCTTTCAGATAATCTTAAAATTGGGACAAGGGGACAAGCACCAGTTGTCATGCCAGAGAATGAGGCGGACAGGAACTTGCATTTCTGAACCCATCAGAGGTACGTTTGACACAAATATTCAAAAAACAAACTTACACAATTTCAAAGATTAAGGGTTTTCTTAGAATTCCATTAAATTTTGTTCCCCAATGATTGAGCTCCCCAGAGTTATTAGTCCAGGCCATCATAGAAGATGAAGAAATCCACGGCTCAGTCATGTCTAAATCATGGGTTTAGACATGACTAATGATCACAACCCCCCCCCCCCCCCAATTTGTGCTTATGTTTTCTTCCACTTCCCCACATGAATACTTTGGTAAACACTTTTAAAATTCCATGAAAGGGCTCAGTCATGTTTTGACCGTATTTCAAAAGAAAATTATGTGCTGTTATTTTCCTGAGGCATTGGCCTGAAGAGAGCTTCTTGCTATACAGTTGTTGCTGCATCTTTAATTCTTTTAGGCTCAAAATAGGAAGCAGTTTTGCAGGTTGCTTTGGTAAATCTGTTCCATGTAAAAATGAGACAGCTCTCAGTGACAGAAAACTCGTGTGTGCATTTACAGCACTACTCCGGCCAAGGAGAGCGTACAGCTCTCGCTCCTCTGGTCCAGGTATTTATGCGGAGTTGAGCCGGCGTTCCAAAGCTGTGAGGGTAAGAGGACGGGAGGCAGGAGAATACTGGCATTCGACGTCAAAGTGTTGCAATTACCTTACATTTGCCATACGTAGACCTTTATGGACTCACAGCTAAAAATAAAATTTTTTATTGATTTTGTTATAGTGATTTATGGCTCCAAAATAATCAAATTGAAGGGTAAGTGTTGAAATTGTCGTGGATATATACAACAAGAAACAGGCACAGAAAGGCATTTTCATTAGTAACATCAATCTCAGAATTCCTAAAGCGGGCAAGCCTTTTCTTGGCAAATATCTGCAGAGATAACAATCATTCTGGACACCTCCTTCAAGACTACTGGCTAAGGAGTGCGCGCCAGGAAGAACGAGGAATGTAGAGCTATTGCCATCTAGTGGCTAGTACTAGAAACATCAGGGGCCTTTTCATTGTCTCAACAAATATTTTTCCTTAAGGTATAAATATTTTTCAATTTTAACTCACTGATCTGTGCGTGTATGTTTGAATTAAAACATTTTAAAAATAATTCAAGGGCACTTATTTCTATACAGTAATATTTCTATATAGTAACAAACTCCTAGCCGTTTTGAAACTTTCGTTCATTGAGCACAGCAAGGTTTTGTGGCTAATACTAGCAATGTAGAGATAAGGAGGCATCAGGAACAACTCCAGTTGGAGCTCAAAAGCTCTGACTAATTATCCTCAAATTCATGTGCACTTCTGCATGTTTTTTTGATTCTGTCAGTTCATAGGGACACAGTTAGATATGTGCATAGTATCATGGGCGTGCTTATGTAGAACAGTACTAGATACTGTGTACGCTGCAAGCCATTTATCAAAGTATTATCTAAAGAATCAAATGAATATGAATATTTCAACGCATAAAATGCATTTATTAATTTAGAAAAAAATCTACACTCAGAACTTCACTGCAATTAATACTCTAAGGGCCACTCCGAGAGCTCCGTGAACTAAAGTGACTGCTCATGTAGGCACAAGGACGGGGTTCCACCCTCTGCGTGCCCTGCTGGCCGGGACCCAGGACGTGCTGAGACAGCAACTGAGACTGTCCGTGGTGGCACGCCACGTGATCCCAGGCTTGGGAGACTGAAAACGAAAGAATCACTAGGAGTCTGATCTGTGCAGTGAGACCTTGTAGACCCTGAACTAAGCACATTAAAAATTTTTAATAATATATTAAAAAGTGTTGTGACAGAATGCCCCTTGTCCTTTGGACAAATTTTTGGTTTTCTGCTGTAGAAATTAAATGATTGTATCCTTTTTATTTGATGTTTGATTTTTATGATCATGATAGTTGCAAAATATTTCTCAAAATATCTGTAGATCTGGTGGAAAGAGTTTATATGTTTACAAATCTTACCAATTTGTTAGTAATTGTTAAAATTTAATTCACTCTTCCATGATGTCAAAATCATAATTCATTTTTATTTACTTTTTGGTACTGAGGATTGAACTCAAGGCTTTGCACTTGCCAGGCCACTGAGCTGCCTCCCTGGCCCCTCAATCAGATTTTAGAATATTTATATAAAATATTTTTGCCTTTTGACTGGAAAATAATGACTACATATATTTTGTAAAGTACAGTTTACTGTTTTGATAAATGTATATATTATGGAATTCAATTTTGTGAATAGATCAGAAAATATACTTTAAGACTTTTATTAAATGTCTTCAAAAATCTCCTGAAAATATTCATCCAAAAGATCTTAAAATGAATTAGAAAAATATGTTTCAAAATTTTAAAAAGAACGATGTAAGAAGTTAAACCTAAGAAATAAGCCTTATTATTTTGTACAATGTAGAAATCTCCAAGCACCCATTTTCAAATTTCTTTTCCTATTATAGGATTAAAAGTGAAACAAATAGTTACCCTCTCATTCATTATTAAACTGTCCTTTTGAGTCGGTACACCATATCTTAATCTTTTCTGAGGACTTCTTGCAGGTAGTACTCTACCAATATCTACTAGTTATCCAAGAACATGTCAGAAAGTTTGAAACTCTTGTTATTATGTGTAAGAAAATATTATTCTTTCATTTCTTTGCCAAAAGATAACAAAGGAACTGTACTGCTTAAAGCAAAACAAAAGATGATATAAAATAGATTTATGTTGTCGACTTGCATGTCATTAAAAATTCCAGTGCTGTATTATAGTGAGTGTACACTTTATGAGCCCAAATTCATAAATTCACAAGACAATGTGGATGTGAACTACCGAGATGTGAACCACACTGCCACATACCCCCTGAATTTGAGTAATATGAGTATGTAACCGTTCACCTTTTTGTGTTCTCAAACTTACAGTCTATCCTCCAGATACACTCTTTAGGTTAGAGATGCATGAATACAATGAAGAGCCCACTGTTAACCATATAATCTGTCAAAGCATAATTTTTATTCTATTAGAAATAAATGTAAATATCAACTCTAACATTGTCTTTCTGTACATCACACTGGAGATCTTTAAGAGGCCTTGGAAACTCCTTCTGATTCTGAAACTCCTTCTCAGCCTCAGGGGTCAAAGCTCTCTCATATGAGTGTTAGTGAGTAGCTGCCACATAGAAGCTGTCTTCTCTGGTGACAAAGTTGAATTTAAGCCAGTCTTAAGTATAGTTAAGCATCTCCCAAAGACCTGCAGGTGTCTGTGGATAGTTTGCTGGTATTCTGTGCTGCACAGGAACCAATTTTAAATCTTTAGGTACTCTGGAAGCTTCCTATTATGACTGGTTGAAGGGAGCAAGCTGTCTTCCAGAGCTGCCCCTCTTAGAGAGCAGGTTCCCTAAAGTGTAATCCAGGCCACAGATGCTGCTGTTTTCCCTCACTATGAATCTCCTGTGTGCAGTGCATGGCAGTGGTAGAAGCCCTGTTTGAAGACCTATATGGTCAGACTTCCAGAGCTGCTCATCTTGCAGGCTGTATGGCAGAATTAGAAAGAAGCCTTCAAGTCAGACACATCAGCAAGCCTGACAGCTCTTGGGCTTCCAGAGAAGCAAGAATCTGCTTGCCAGGGAGCCTTGAACTCTGATGGGGCTACCCAGAAGGCCAGCGAGATTAGGGGAGCAGCCAGAGACAGGACACTGCTTGTAGTACAAGTTGGATACAAGGGTCAAGCTCCCCCACAACTCAGTTTGGATGAAGTCCAGCCTGTAGATTCTAGGTGAGGATCAGGCTAACTTCTTCTAGTCTTGTAGGAAAAAGCCAGAAGGATTACCTCTAACTATAATCTGTAGTGGTTCAGAGATTCTACTTAAATCCTACCTTTGTTTCTAGCAGAGTTTTGCCTGGAGCAAGCAGGAACATTTCATTAGGTTATGATTATTATTATCATCATTATTAAAAGGCTATAAATAAAATATCTTTATTAGTAGAGTCATTGGGCAATAATAACTGCACAATAACTTCATTGATAAAATAAGGGTGGGCCTATTATTCCAAATTATTAGACTGTCCATACAAAATTATGACATGGGGCAGCCACATAGCTCAGCAAATTAAAGCACCTGCTTAGGCAGACACAGAGGCCCATGGTTTGATCCCTGGCATGCAGTGCCATCCCAGCCCCCAGGGCATGCTGAGATGGTGATTGAGGGTGGTGTGGTAGCCCGAGTCTATAATCCCATTGCTTGGGAGGCTGAAAAGAGGAGGATCACTATGAGTCCAAACTGTGTAGTGAGACCCTGTGGACCTTGCAAACCCCATACTAAATACATAAAAATTATAAAATAAAATAAAATAAGGGGCTGGTGAGGTGATTCAGTAGTCTAAAGCAGCTGCTTAGGAAAGCTTCGGCAACCACTGGGACCACAGTTCAATCCCTGGCACCACATACTGTGCCAGCTCCACCTCCAGGGCAGGTTGAGCTGGCAACAATATTAAAAATAAAATAAAATAAAAAGAAACTAGGTTTGGGGGCTGTGGAGATAGCTCAGGAGAATAAGCACCTTCCTGGCAAGAGCAGCATCCTGAGTTCAACCCCTAGTACCGAAAAAGGAAAAACCAAGCAAAAGTGACAACTTTGTTCTATTTCTATATGAGGATGACTGAATTCAAGTATTTTGATTTTTTATAAATTTGTTCATATAAAAGACAGCTGTAGAGAAATAGACAATGAAACTCAAATTTTCATTTATTTTTGAAAAAATTGTTGTAGAATCTTGGTTAATGATGGAACATGCGGGTCACTCAGATAGCCACTTCTCCTGTCTAGTGGGGCTGGAATGCTACCGAGATAGTTTCTGCACACTGTACTTCTGGGCTTTTTCCTACCCAGCTTGTGTAGGCCTTTAATCCACACAATAGCGTATATTGTCTTCTCAACTGCTTTTTTTTTTTGGCTTTCTGAGACAGGGTCTTGCTATGCAGTTCAGGCTGGCCTTGAGCTCACTTAGTTAGCCCAGGCTGGTCTCGAACTCATAGCGATCCTCCTGCCTCAGCCCCCCAAGTGCTGGGATTACAGGCGTGTGCCACCACGCCCAGCTTCTCAACTGCTTTATTGTGAAAATTTTCAAAGTCGCTAGCAAAGAAAATAGCATCTGTCACCATGAAAGCATCATTCCTTGCCAAGATTGTTTCCAATATTGTTTCATCTAACTCTTCATAAGCATATTTGCATATGCATTTGTTTTTATATAAAATCAAAGTTGACTTCACATTGGCACCCATCATCTATCCAGAGTATTAATCTTTTCGACAGTCTTCTTCCTACCTTTGCCTTTATGTGAAGATGATAGGAGATCTTGTAAGCCTATACTTCACAGAGACCTCCCTTGCCTTTAGGAAATTTTAGAAGAGCCGGCAAATCCATTACTCATCCTCCACTGAATTTTGAAGTCTTCTTGCCCTGGAGACCTTTCATATAGGCTAAGACACCTGAAGTATGCCTACATTCCAGCCCTGAGTTATCCAGGGTCGTTCAGCCTTAGAGACCCTTCCTCCTCCTCCCAGGTGTATTGCAATGCAGAGGATGTCACATGTAAAATAGCCCATAAATTAGCAAATCATCATCTGCCCTTGGACTTCTTGCACACCCCAACTCTTTCATTGTTTTTATCTATTTTTCCTCCATCTGGAAGGTGTCGTTTCTCTTGCCTCCCTCTCACATAATCCTCTCACATGAATTTAAGCCTCCGCAAAGACCATAAAAAGTTATTTTCTTCCGGTAATTTTGCTTTGACTCAGCAATTACACCCAAGGGAAGGGAATGCAAATTTCTGTTGCCTTTTTCGAAATGAGTAGAGGAAAATATAAAACATAAAACATAAATTCTGCTCATTCATTTTCTTATGTTTTTATGGTCGGAAAAGCAAAACACAATTTAATATTTCAAAAAATTACCTGTCATACCAGCTTTTCATGATTAAAAACAATGCCTCTATAAATGCATTTTGTACTCTACCACAGTGTTTGATGTGTGCTCTGCTCCAGCCAGCCAATAATCTGTTCTTGCAGTCACGTTGGCAATTTCTTCAGGGTGTTTATCATTCTGGAGCAACTCACCAAGGGAAAGCAGGAACAACTGCTGGCAGTGTCTGAGACCCAGCACATAGAAGTTACAATGGAAAGAGTATCCAGCTGCTACCTGGGTAGCGTGGCAAGTCGCTCTGAGCCCTAGGTTCCTTAAAATTTAATAAGAATTGTAATGTGTCTGGTGATGATGATAATACATGCCATAAAAGCAGTAAAAAAGTCAAGAAGATACATATTAAATCACCTTTTTAAAAAACTACCATATCCAAATGTAGTTACTATTTTTGCAAAACTTAATGTTATATTTCCTCCTCCTCCTCCTCCTCCTCCTCCTCCTCCTCCTCCTCGTCATTCTTCTCCTTTTTTAGGCAGGATTTTACTAGACAGTTCAGGCTGGACTTGAGCTCACTTTGTAGCCCAGGCTGGCCTCAAACTTGCAGTGATTTTCCTGCCTCAGCCTCCTGAATGCTGGGATTACAGGCATATGCCACCACACCCGGCTCATGTATTTCTTAAAACATGAACTTTTTAACATTTTGAAAGTTCAAAAATGATGATTTTTTTTTTTCTGATTTGGAGTAGAGTTTACATGTGTTTAAGAAAATACCCAGAAGGCCTGAGTTTGAGTCAGTATACCCAAGGGGAGGTGTCTTTACCAACTAGGTGCTACAGATCAGCAGGAAGAGTCATCAGTTATACTTAGCATTTTCTGTTATTGCTGGGAAATGCGACTGGTCTCTGAAGAAAGGCCAATATTCTGTCTCAATATTTATGATATCAAAGTCTCTGTTATTGTGCTCCCCTGAAATTAAAGATGTGCACGTCTGGCTCCTTGTTAGACTCTGAGCTTGTAAGAGTGAGGCCTTAAGAATTAGAGACTAGAAGACAGACCCGGGTTCAAAGTCGATCTCTGTGTGTTCGTTGGGTGAGGAGGTGGCTCCTCTCCTGGAAAGCGGCAGCTAGGGAAACTCTGGCGTTCACTATGGCCAATGGAAAGTCCAAGGAAGGAGTTAAAACTGAGAACACCAAGCATAAGAAACTTGGGGGTGGCAGTGCAGGGTGGTTCTCATGCAGAAAGAAAAAACTGATCTGGGGTGTATGACCTCTAACAGGGAACCTCCAAATGATATAGGGAAAACTGATCCCCAACCTGAGAAGTACCTGGGACGAGTTCGTGTTCTCTAAAGCCAAAGAATGAATTTTAGGAACAAACAGAGGTAAGGAGCAGA
This sequence comes from Myocastor coypus, assembly GCA_004027025.1. Classification (NCBI taxonomy): domain Eukaryota; kingdom Metazoa; phylum Chordata; class Mammalia; order Rodentia; family Myocastoridae; genus Myocastor; species Myocastor coypus. Next base: position 9,576 of record PVJA010017347.1, on the reverse strand, counting down.
ACATATTTATTGAGTGAAAGAAAGCTCCTGTCTGAGAGAGGGACAGGAGGAGGGTCCCGAGTGGGTAGTTCCCTGGAAACTGTCCCTTCGACAGACTTTTATAGTGCAAAACCATGCGGTGGGGTGGATCTAAGGTGGAAACCATGGAAACTCGCTTAGGTGGCATGAGGTGGGACAAAACTATGGTCAACCAATGAGGTTACATTGTTCAGGTAGAATTGATTAAAGCCAGTACCAAATGGGGAAGGGAGTCAAGTAGCAAGTGAGCATGAATATGGAGCAGGGTCTTTTCATGTTGGTGGCTGGGTTACTCATTCAGGGGCTTTTTAGGTGACTGATACCTATTTAGCATGTCAATCCCTGATGCACATTCCTAGGGAAGTCTGTGGTTACGTTTGTTTCTTCTTTTGCCTTGAGGTCTGGCCCGCAGCAGGGGTGTCTGCCTCTTGCAAAGCTGTATAGTCGCCTTGTCTTCCATCTTGTCTCCTTGAGGGCCTGGCCCTGTCTGACTGCCTATAATATTTTTATTTAATTTAGCTGCCTACAACAGTTCAGTGGTGCAGCGTCAGATTAAGAGGCACACAGCACTTAGTAATGTAATGAAGGCCTTTTGTGAGCCACAGGGTTCATCAATGAGGCAGATCAGATTGGGACTTGATGGGCAGCCAGTCAATGAAACAGACACACCTGCACAGGCGGAAATGGAGACGAAGACACAATGCGCATGCTCCTGCAGCAGACCAGCGGTGTCTCCTAAAAGGGAAACGTGCAGCAACTCTACTCCAGAACTCTAACAGAACAAGAATATGCTCTCAGTTAGAAAACTGCAATTTGGTTCCACCACATCCTGACTACTACAGCATAGTTTCCTCTATTCTTTCATTTACCCCTCCCCAAAAGGACAATTTTATGTTTTATTTGTACATAGCTGTTACATGTAGAGCAATCTGTCTTTAAGGAAGGGTAAATTACTCTTTAAAAAAGAATCCTAGACAGTTTGTCCTTTAATTCAAGCGTCTTGTTTAAAATAAACTTTTTTTTAGATAGAGAAAATAGAAATAAAGTAACACCAAAAAACAACTGTTTTCCTCTGTTTTTTGGTGCCATTTTATTTTCTGAATTGGCATACAATTGTATGTATTTGTTGTGTATAGCATGATATCTTGAAGGTTATGTACATGTGGATGACTAAAGCTGACTAGTTAACATTTGCATTAATTCACTTAATTATCACTTTGGCCATCATAACACATCTCTCCTAGCTTTTTCAAAAATACAATATGTTGTTATGGATTACAGTCACCATGATGTACAGTAAATCTGTACTGAACTGACAACTGTGGATAAATTACATTTTTTATCCCTTGACCAAAATCTCCCCTCTCCTCACTACCACTGTGTCAGCCCCATCGTTCCACCCTCTCCTTACACGAGTACAACTTTTTTAGGTTCTGTGGAGACCACGTGATGTCTGCCTTTCTGCACCTGGCATATTTCGCTTTCCATCATGTTCTGCAGGTTTATTCATGCTGTCCTGAATGACATAATTTTATTCTCTTTATAAGTAGTATTTCATTGTGTTTGTAATCCCACATTTTCTTTACCTAATAATTTGTTGATGGACGCTTAAGTCATTCCATATCCTGGCTACTGTAAATAACATTACTCTAAGCATGGAAGTGGAGCCATAATGATTCTATCTATCTATCTATCTATCTGTCTATCTATCTATCTATCTATCTATCTATCTATCTACCTATCTATCATCTATCTATCCATGCATCTGTCTATGTGCCATTAACATAGTGGGATAGCTGGACTTTATGGTTATTCAATTTTTATTTTTTCGAGAAACCTTCATAACTTCCATAATGGCTATAATTATACAGCACCAATAGTATGTGAGGGTTCTCTTTTTTCCATGTTCTTGCCCACATTTGTTATTTTTTTGTCTGTTCGATAATAACTATTCTAACAGATGTGCAGTGATAGCTCATTGTAGTTTTCTTTTAATGTATTTGGTACAGGGTCTCACGATGCAGCTTAAACTTGCAGTGTTCCTCTTGTTTTCAGCCTCCCCAGTGCTGGGATTACAGATGCAAGCCACATGTCCAAACTCGGTGTTGGACCCAGTGTGCACCGGGCAGGGCTGGTGTGGCATGTGATGCAGGGGATTGAACCCTGGTCTCTGTGCTTGCCTAAACAGGTGCTTAGTCCTCTGAGCTATCTCACTGGCCCTTTGTTGTAGTTTCAATTTGCATTTTTCTGATGATTAGTAAGGTTGACATTTTTTATATATCTGTCAGCCATTTATAAATTTTTTATGAAATGCCTTTTCAGGTCATATGCCTATTTTTTAATTGACACATAATTGTATTTGTGAGGGAAATGCGATATTTTAGCCTATATACATACTGAGTAATAAGCAAATCAAAATAATTAGCATATTCATAAACTGAAACTTTTATTCTTTCACCTTTCATTTTTGTTTCCATAGGATTGAGACTAAACTTTTACAATCAACTATATCCCAGCCCCAATTTTAATTTTCTTTATTTTGAGATGGGGTCTTCTAAAGTCACTGAATTTCCCAGGTTGAGATTACACTTGTGATCATTTTGACTCAGCCTCCCAGAGTGTTGGAGTTAGTGGCCTATGTCAATACTGGCTCACTGTCACCATTTACTTATAGCGAATATACTCAAAATCCTTGAGCTATTTTAAGATATACAATAAACATCACATTAGGTGTAATCAGCCAGACACAAAAAACAAACACCACATGCATATACATATGGGCTCCATAGGTGCTGAGAGTAGAATAGTCAGTATCTGAGGCTCAAGTGGGTAGAGAGGAATAGAGACAGAGATTCATCTGTGGGGACAGGGTTACAGTTAGACAGGAGGAAAAAGTCTCCATATTTTTTGCATGGTAGCATGGATGTAGTTACCAACAATGTCTTTGCCTCTACTGAAGCAGTTGTTCTTACTATAAGTTGAATCAGTCACATATTTTTAATATTAACCCTTTATCAGATCTAAACTTTATAAATACTTTGTGACATTCCATATGTTATCTATTGTCTGGTGATTGTTTTCTTGGTTGTGCAAAAAAGTTTACTTTTTAGTTTGATAAAAACTCACTTGTGTGTTTTGGGATATATATATATATATATATATATATATATATATATATATCTCCTACTGCTTGTAAAACTATGAATGGACCTGAACCTGCAGGGCATTTGGCTAGTGGAAATGAGACAAGCATGGAAAGATAAAGTCAAATAATGCATGATATGATTTATAGATGCTATTTATATATGCTATTTTGAAAAGTCAAATTCATATAAGCAGATATAAGATCAAACCCTCAGCCTTGTGCTTGCTTTTAGGTACTTTAACCTGCTAGCTATTTGGCTAGCCCTGGAAAATGAGTTTCAAACATATCTTGTAAACCATTGTTTCTATGGTTAAGAATGTAATGCATACTTGAAAATTGTTAAGAGAAATAGATCTTACTTATTTTCACCACAAAGAAAAAAAGTAAGAAGTGTAGGAGGTGTTAGACATATTAAAGTAACCCGATATAATCATTGCATAATATATGAATATATGAAAACAATGTTTACACTGCAATCATATACTAATTTTAATTTGTGAATTAAATTCACAAATTTCAGCTTAATAAAGTTGAAAATAAAATAAGCAAATAAATAAAAGAATACCTTACCAGGCATGATGGTGTATACTGTGATCCTAGCATGCAGGAAGATCCTCCTAGCAGGAGGATCTCCATGAGTTCAATGCCAGCCTGGACTACAAAGTGATCACAAGGCCAGATCAAACCACAGAGCAAGGCCCTGTCTCAAGAAAAAAAAAAAAAAAAAAAAAGCACAAAGAAAGAAAGACAAAAGAAAAGAATACATCAGCTAAAAAGACTCCTGACTGTTGACTACAACCCTGCATTATTAAACCAGACAGATTTTCATGAAGGATTTCAAATAATAACCATCTTCTTATACAACGACCTGAGAAATCACCATAACTATCATTTAAAATTTATTTATTTATTTATTTTGTGGTACCAGGGCTTGAACTCAGGACCTTGTACTTGCCAGGCAGGCACTTATACCAATGAGCAATCTCCCTGGCCCTTATTGCTTTTTTAAATTTTTTAAAATTGCTTTAAATTTTAATGATTTTTTAAAAACACACTTTAACTTAGTGATTTCCAGTTGCCAAAAGCTTGCAACACCCTTTCCTATGTAACTACTGAAATTTCTGTTTTTCAATAATATATGTAAAATGGAGCCGGGCATGGTGGCACACACCTGTAATCCCAGCACTTGGGAGGCTGAGGCAGGAGGATCGGTGTGAGTTTGAGATCAGCCTGGGCTAGAAAACTGAGCTCAAGGCCAGCCTCAACTTCATAGAAAGAACCTGTCTCAAAAAGACAAAAAAAAAAAAAAATAATAATAATAATAATGATAACAATAATATATATAAAATGTGTAATTTTTAAATACTAGTTCTGCCACAGCAACCACTGAAGAACAGTAGCCATGGCTGTGGGCCTCAACAAGGGCCACAAGGTGACCAAGGATGGTAGCAAACCGAGGCATAGCCACCGTGGCAGATGCCTCATCAAACACACCAAGTTCATGCAGGACATGATCTGGGAGGCATGCGGCTTCACCCACTATGAGCGGCGTGCCATGGAGCTGCTCAAGGTCTCCAAGGACAAAAGTGACCTCAAGTTCATCAGGGTAAGTGTGGGCACATCCGTGCCAAGAGGAAGCGTGAGGAACTGAGGAACATGCTGGCCGCCATGAGGAAGGCAGCTTCCAAGAAGGACTGAGGCTTTCTGGAATAAAGCTTTGCAGAACGTTCAATAAATAAATAAATAATAAAAAGTTTAAACATTAAATAATTAAACTTTTTGAGACTATCACAATAAAAGACACATTAACATTGAGCCCTCTAAAATATTGCCCTCATTTAGAGAACATTCATCCTGTTGTTCTTGCACTGTCTGGGCAATTCTGGACATTCTCTTGCTTAAGCATCTTTAGTCGTACTGGCATGGATGCCTAGATTTCCTGAACTCACTCAAAACATTTACTTTTCATCGTCTTTGTTTTGAAAAGCCAGAAGTTTCACGCACCACATGTGGTGAATAAGGTGGACCAGGATACCGAATACTATTCTTGGGAGCCTACCTTCCATTGGACGGAAGCCGGCAACAGCGTCATCATGTTTTGGATCATAATTCACAATGCCAGTCACAAAAAAGGACTTGTGGAACCATTTCAAGAGGGGGAAAGAATTATAGAATGTGTGCATTTGAAGCAAGAAGGAGTAAACTGAGGGGTATTAGTGTCTTACTATAGCAGGTTTTAAACTTTTAGCATGTATTTTGATTACAACTTGTTTGATATTGTATCCTTTAGTGTTTTTAGCAGAACTTGTGGCAAAAACCCAGTCGAGACTATACCTTTCCTCTGCAGAACCTAATTATATAGTAGATTCTTTTTAGGAATCAGTTGAATGAAACATTTCGAATTTGGGGAAAGCCACAAAGCTTCCTCTGCAAAGGTAACTGCTTTCTGCACGTTGAGTAGTAACTATATGTGCCACACCCTTATTTTTCAGCACTCTGATAGGGAATATTTTCTACTTTGAGTTTTACAAGCTGGAACAGAGCCATAAAAGATGTCATCCTGTCAGCCATCGTGCTGTCAGCTACCTTGAAGGAGGTGGGTAAACAGGTTCATTGGCAGGCAAGCTGCATAGACATACCCTTGCCATTTCTTGCTTCCGTGAAGTGACCTTCCTTCATTTACACGCAGTGGCTGCAGTGATGTCATTTAGAATGTAGAAACACCTGACTCTTCCTTTACTGTAGTTACTACACAGTAGCAATCATGTAAAAATGTTCATGACATAATGAAATATGTATTAGGAAACATGTTCTCATTCCACTTCTTGTTATGACAAATAAATTATCTCGGTGGAATGAAACAAAATGAGACTTGCTGTACCATGCCTTCCACATAGCAGTGTAATCAGGCCTGTGTGCTCTCAGAGGAGGGATGTGTTGTCACATGGCAAGTGACCAAAGAATATCTGAGCTCCTCAGGCAGGATTCAATAAGTCCCTTGTGTATCAAAGCACTGGAAACTCTATGTCCGCTTGATGGCTCTGAAATTTTACGACATGTATCAAACTTAATGTCTCAGAAAGAACACTTGATTGGGCTCTGAGATCTATGATGACTAGCTGTGCTCATCCCTGATACTAGCGATTCCAATCTTCACTCTTCTGTGTCGGTCTTGGAAGAAGCTGTTCCTTATCACAATCATTTCAAAGGGAAAACTCATTTCATTGAATTTCTCTATTCATTTATCTTCCATATCTTTGATTTCTGATGTTATCCTTCTTGTTTATTCCATCTGCTTGCTCCATGCTTATTTTACTTACCTTTTTTAAATTCTCAATCTGGGATCTTAGATTGCTGAGTCTACAGACTTCTTATTTTGTCCCCACCTCCCTTTCCCAGGCCCCTGGCCCAGTCCTGAGCCTTCGGAGCTAACTGGTACTAAGCCAGCACTCTACCCCTGCACTATGCCTTTGCCCCCGATTCCTCTTTTCCAATGGGTTACATTTACTGCCATAAATTTCACTCTCAGTGTTGTCTAAACCATGCCCCTCAGTGTTTTTTATTACGACAATGTACATGGTATACAATTTGCTATTTTGCACGGTTCTACTATATTGCTTTCACAGTACTGCACAAACATTACCACTATTCATCTCCAGAATTATTCATCTTCTCAAACCAAAGCAATGAACCCAACAGACTTGCATGCCTCATTCTCCTCACCCTACACTCTACTTTCCATGTCCAATTTGACAGTTGCAGGTGCCTTGTATAAGCTAGAATTATATAGTGGTTGCCCTTTTGTGATTAATGGGAACTTAGCTTCTCTCGGGGTTCATCCATATTGTAGCAAAAGTCATAATTTATTTCATTTTTCAAGTGAATAATGCTCCATGGTATGGACCACATTTTATGCGTCTACTTATTTTTCAATGAACACTTAGGTTACACCTATCTTTTAGTTGCTAAGTATTCCCCTTACATAGATAGGTGTGCAAACAGCTATCCAAGTCCTTGCTTTCAGCTATCTTTGGGATATACCCAGAAGTGGAGTTGTTGAGTCAAATGTTAATTCTACCTTTAACTATTTGAGGAACAGCATTACTGCCTGTATCGGTCAGGGTTTTACTAGAGGAACAGAATAGATATAATATAAGGAATGGATATTAACACCAAATATACAATCTATAAGAAATTGTAAGATTGGCTTACAGTAGCCACAGAGTCAGATGAGGAAGCGCGCACAGGGCGTCTGCACACTCCGGACTGAAGGATTCAATCCCGAGGCTTGGACTCACTGCAGCACTCCGTGTAAGTCTCTGTCGGCTGATGGGTCCATAATGGAGGACTGAAGTTTCTGTAGTTGGAGGCTGAAGTGTCTGCGGCGGAAGGCAAGAAGTCTAAACTGGAGGCCGAAGAGTCTGCGCTGCAAGCCAGATGATGAAGTCCAGTCTGAATGCGAAGACCGAAGCTTCTCCGACGAAGTGAAGTGTTGACTCCTCCTTCAGCACTTTAAAAAGTCTTTTTGTGCTCAGTCATTCTGACGTGGACTCACTGCGCCCTAGGGTGGAACCAATCATACCCCAGGACGGGCCCTTGATCCCGTTCTAGGAAGAAATCCAATCATATCCTAGGCAGACCCGGGTGATACTCCAGGGAAGAACCAATTGTACCCCAGAGTGGGGCTCCCACCAACAGGGAACCAGGCTGCTGAGTCATTCAGCCAAGTTGACACATTGTATCAACCACTACACTGCCTCTCACACTTGCTACATCATTTTATATTTCTGCCAGCAATGCACAAGGTATTTAATCTCTCCACATCTTTCTGAATGCTTGTTATTTTCTGCTTGTTTGACAATAACCTTCTAATGGTCAGAGTCAAACTATCACACTGTGATTTTGATTTCTTCAATGATTAGTAAAGTTCAGTATATTTTCATGTGCCTGTATGCACCATGAGGGAGGACGAGAGGCTTGCTTCTCTCTCTTGCTTTTGTTGCCTCTGATGTGTTCTGCCTCCATGAGCAGCGCCCCCACCTGCCCTGCCAAGCTGCCCTGCCAAGCTGCCCTGCCTTAGAGCCAGACATTTATTGGACTGAAACCTGCACAAACTGTGTCTTTGTTTTTTGTTTTTGCAGAACCAGGGACTGAACTCAAGACCTTGCTCTTGCCAGGCAGGCACTTGTGTCCCTGAGTTATCTCTCCGGCCCCACAAACTGTGAACTAAATAAACCTTTTCCTTTTAACTTTGGGTATTTGGTATTCTGTCTCAACCATAGAATCTTTGCCTAGCAAAATGCAAGTCCTGGGTTCAGGTTTCAGCACTGAAATAAAAAATAAACCTCAATGAGAGAGAGAGAGAGAGAGAGAGAGAGAGAGAGAGAGAGAGAGAGAATTAACTAGACACGTGGTTTTCTATATTTAGAAAAATTTCAACCACTGGTCTTTTGAATAGTTTTTAAACCCTTCTTTGTCTCCTTTCCTTCTGAACTCAAATGCTGGACTTGTATTATTTAGTGTCTGTTCATTTTTCTGAAGTTAATATTATCTCCCTTGTTCAAGTTGAGCTGTTTTCCAGTTAAATTGTCTAGCTCATTGCTTTCATTTATTCGTCCATCATAGTCTTCGAGTTTTTACTTTTTATTTATTGTATTTTTATAGTTTTAAAATGTTTGTTATGAGGGAAGGATGGAGAAAAATTTATCAATGGGTACAAAAGTGCTGGGGTAGAAAGTGTTAATGTTCTACTGTATTGCAGAAAAACATGTTTTCCTAAATATAGGTAGAAACTCTGTACTGTATATCTGAGGAAGCTAGAAGTAAGGATTTGGAATGTTTGATCATGAAGAATTGGTACTTGAGGCAAGAAGTAAGTTTAACTTGTTTATACAACATGCATATATTGAAATTTCATATGCTTCTTAATATGTACAATCTTTATAATCTTATGTATCCATTAAAAAGTAAATTTAATTTAAAAATCAAGCTGTTTATTTGGTCTTCTATGTATATTTTACTTCGATTTTAGGGCTGAATATTACCGTTCATAATTAAATTAAACCACTGTGCTAACTTGAAATGCCCCCCCCCCCAAGAAAAAGTAAGAGAAATAGAAGTAAATCAGAAAATGACAAATTAAACAAGCTAAAAGTACAGCAATAGAACAATGTAATGATTATCAAGATTATAAATTTCAGGCATTGAAGGTGTCATAGCAACCATGAACTGAATGGCTTAAACAACAAAAGTTTATTTTCTCACAATGCTGGAGACAGAAGGCTGGGGTTATAGGCCAGCAGCTTAAGAACCTTCTTAGCAAGCAAAAGGTCCAGAGTTTAATACCCAGTACAAGAAGAAAAAGAAGAAGAAGAAGAAGAAGAAGAAGAAGAAGAAGAAGAAGAAGGAGAAGT
>PVJA010017346.1:0-41736 GCA_004027025.1 Myocastor coypus | reverse complement strand
TTTTTTTTTTTTTTTTTTTTTTTTTTTTTTTTTTTTTCGTCTTTTTTTTTTTGAGACAGGGTCTCCCTATGCAGTTCAAGCTGGCCTTGAGTTCACTGTTGTAGCCCAGGGTGGTCTCGAACTTGCACTGATCCTCCTGCCTCAGCCTCCCAAGTGCTGGGATTACAGGAGTGAGCCACCACGCCCAGCTAAACTATTTTTTCTTACATTAAAACAATCTGTTTTACAAACTAATTGCTAATGATTCTTAACATTTTAAACATTGATATTTTAACTATATATACATTATCTTCACATTTCTCCTTTCTGTTTATTTTGAAGACTGAAGATAAATTAGGACAGCTATACAGCTACTTTCTCTTAGTTCATTGAGAACAAAGGTTCCTACTAATAGTGTTTAGACAAGATATCATGTCTGCATCTTGGCCTCTGAATAACTACTATGAAGAAAACAATACACAGTGTATTAATTATTGTAACTGTCCCACTAACCTGTTTTGAACTGTTTTATTGCTCTTATCTTTTTGTCTTATTGAAATGAATAAAAATAAATAAATAAAAAGAAAGAAAGATGGTAATTATTTCTCAGCAGAAAGTAAAAGTTCCGGGCAGGATGGCTCAGTGGTCTAAAGCGCCTGCTTAGGAAACCTTAGGCAGCTGCAGGGACTGCTGTTCGATCCCCTGGCACCACATGCTGTGCCAGCCCTGCCCTCAGGGCAGGCTGAGCCGGCCATAAAAGTATATAAACAAACAAACAAAAGTTCTGAAACAAGAAAAAAAATTAAAAATTCTTAAAAAAAAAAAAGAGTAAAAAGTTCCTTTTTACTCTTTTATTTATACTGCTTGCAATTTCAAATAATACAAATCACCTCTACAAAAGTGGTGAACTTATTGCAAGGAAAAAATATAACTCGTAGCTAAACTTCATTTAAAAAAAAATGAGACTAAAGTCCAATTTTATTGTTCACGCATCAGAGCTTAAACCTAAAACTGCGTTTTCAGTCCTAGACTGAGAGCCCGGTCTAAGGAGGACAGAAACAACTCCCCCTTGGTGCCCAGGACTTGGTGGAGTTCGCAGCGTGTGTGAACTGCGGACAGCTCCATTGCCCCAAGGTACTGGCCCAGTTAATTGCATTCAAATGCAAATTACAGCTATTAAGTCATGCTGAGCTGGAGCCAAAGCCTTGAGCCAGGTTCCCAAGAGGAGCGTGTCTTTTTTTTTTCTCCTAACTGTGCAAGACTGAACTTGATATGCAGTTTGGCACCATCAATCATTAGGCCTTTACATTTTGTGTTTCTCATTTTGGAATACTACTGAACTGAAGAGCTGAAGGATACTTTTATTAGTCATTTAACTTCTTCGCTTTATTCATCAATGCCATCATTCCTTCCCCATTTGTTGAATGAAATTCCTGACTTCATTTTTCTTTTTCTATTTTCTTATTTCCTCCACATGGACAGTTTTCAAGTTCTCATAGTACTGTATAATCTGAAGCCAAAAGGTTAATGAAGACCTGTATTTTCCATCCTTCTATTTTAGAAAATTTACAGCAACTAAAAATATAGTTCTGACTTTTTCAATTGGGGATAATCGACAGGTATTCACTTATTTCTACATTGAACATGTGCTTGGACTTCCCCTCAAAAGAAAAATAGTTACTGTTAAAAAGCATGTATGAAGCTTATATCCACAAACCTCAAAATTTTCATGCAAATATTCATTTGATGCTTTCTAAGTAAGGTACACAGTTAACCTTTATAAGATGTGGTGATTAAATCAACATAACTCTCCTCTCATTTCCTTAATCTGATCCGAAATCAGTTAACAAAGGCCTCCAAAACAAAGGCCACTCTCCCCATAAGCCTACAAAAGAGGCCTCTAAGACCAGAGAAACAGGTGGCACTTGTATTTATTATGATGCTGAGACCCTCCTCCAATTTTTGAAGAAGTGCAAAACTTAAAAGTTCCAATGCGAAAATTGTCACCAAATTCTTTTTTTTTTTTTTAGCCCAAATACCAAAGACTGCTTGAAAGACTGACTTTTAAATCTGACATAATGACACAGATAAACATGTGAACACAAAATGTTGAAGAATGATAAATTTGCAATAAGACTGGGACAGTACCTAAACAGTGCAGCTCGTGCACACATTATAGAAAAAGGATGCTTCTTTTTTGTGTATGGCTGGCTCAGCCTGCCCTGGAGGTGGGGCTGGCACAGCATGTAGTGCGTGGGCTGCAACCAAGGTCTCTTGCCTAAGCTTGCCTAAGCAGGCACTTTAGACTGCTGAGCTATCTCACTGGTTCCATAAAAGGATGTTTCAACGCAAGAGGAAATAAGCTGTGTAGTCTTAAACGCAGTTTAGACTAATAGGAGAGAATATGAAGAGGTCTTTAAATTTTGCAAGTAGACAAGTGATAAGACAGTGTCTTGACATGTATGAAGCAAAGCAGAAGTTTAATAAGAATTGAGTGGGGTCCAAGTATGGGAATTGGGAAGACTTGGGTAATCATGCTAGCACACTCGTTCAATTACCAGATAGTAACAGACCATGGTGAACACGGAGCAGGAGGAGGCAGAAATGAAAGACGCTATAAGGAGAGTTAGCAGGATTTAGCAACATGGGAGAAAAGGAGTAGGGGTCTGAAGCGCTAAACTTCCTGTCATTGAAACTGTCAGGTCATGAGCTAGAAAGACATTCTACAAGGACACCACCAAAATGTGGAAGGATCAGCAGGAGAGAACAAGGCAAAATCGTGAAGGGAAGGGATTCTGAGCGTCTATGGTGAGAAACTGCAAATTGATAAGGTATGTTTGAGAAAACCTAACTCGCCACTAGGAGCATAGTGGTGTTGCTAGCAGAAAGCTTTCGCACAGCAAAGAAAATAATAGAGTGAGGTAGGAGATCAGGGCTGGGCAAAGCCTGTCAAAATCTGCACAAAAATCTGTGGAAGTCACCAGTCCCGGGGCTCGGACACGGGGCACAGAACCCAGGGTGGCCTTGCCTTTCAAGAACACCGAATGCAGCACGAGTCAGAGAAGTCCCCTTTTCAGCTCTTCATTTAGTTCTACCACAAAACCAAGGGAGTCTTCATTAGGAAATCTTTACATCTGATGCCACGCCAATTGGGTGTTTGAGAGGATGGCCATGCCAAACACCTTATTTGTATGAGGGAGAAGCCAAATTAGGGATGTGGCATACCAAAGGTGACCCTCTGTGATCCTCTTGGGTGTAGTAACTGTTCACTTCCTGCTCACACTCCACAGGGTGTAGTTTCGACCTTCAGTGCACTTCCACTACCTTCTGTGTGTGTCCTGTCTAATTCTTTCAAGTCACCAAAAGCCTGAAAAAATTATTTCCCTGGGCCCAAAATTCTCTAACAGAGTAAAGACACAACCAAAAAGATAGAGAAAAGTTTTTATATTTTGTAAATATATTAATAAAACAAAAAATAAACAATCCCACCAAATAAAGGAACCAATTAAAGAATAGGCAATTGAAATGAATAGACACTGCACAAAGGGCCAAAAGCTACATCAAAAAAATACTGGGCAAGGCCCGGCAGGATGGCTCAGTGGTCTAAAGTGCCTGTTTAGGAAAGCTTGGGCGGCTGCAGGGACTGCGGTTGGATCCCTGGCACCACATGCTGCACCAGCCCTGCCCTCAGGGCAGGCTGAGCTGGCCATAAAAATAAATAAATAAACAAACAGAAGTTCTGAAACAAGAAAAAAAAAATAATAAAATAAAATAATTCTTTTAAAAAAACTGGGCATGTCCAGGAGGCTGAAAACAGGAGGATCGCAACAAGTCCTATCTCCATAGTGGGACCCTGTAGACCCCGTAGACCCTGTCCCAAATACAGAAAAAATCCAAGCAAATGAAAAGAAGAAATTCCATTTAATACAGCTATGCTTCTGGACATCTTCCCCAAAAAGTGAAGATATTATATTACAGAGGTACATGCGCACCCATGCTTATAGCTGCACAATTTGGAACAGCTAAATCTCAGGGATTGGGGGCCTATGCACCCATCAGTAGATGAAGGGATAAGGAGAAAGCGGTTTATATACAAAGTGTGGTATTATTCAGCCATATAGGACAACTTTGAGTCATTTGTGGGAAAATAGCTGCACCTTGGGAACATAATGGTGAATGAAATAAATGAGAAACAGAAGGCTAAATATTGCATATATATACATAAATATTCCCAAAATATATATGTATATATGCAATATATTTTCAAAAAAAAATATATATATATATATATTTCCAAAAATAAAGGCAGGATATAAGCATCATACACTAGAGAAATAAAAAGAATGTGATGTTAACCGAACACTAGAGAAATAAAAAGAATGTGATGTTAACCGAACAGGGAAAAGGAACTCCATGCGTCCAAAACACTAAGAATTAGGAAGGGAAAAGACAAGGGACACTCCTTTGCAAACCTCTCTAGGTCGGGCTCGACAGCTCAGCCGACTGAAGTGCCTGCTTGGGCAGTGCGCGACACCAGCGTTCAAACCCCAGCGCTCCACACTGGCCCTGGCCACGCAGCGCGCTCAGAGGCCACGGGAGACTGGCTGTGGTGGTGCGCCTGTAATCCCCGCACTCGGGAGGCTGAAAACAGGAGGATCACTACAGGTCTGAGCTACTTAGTGAGACCCTGAACATCCTGTAAACCCTGCCCTACCTACAGAAAAAGAAAAGAACTCTCTAATAAGGTACAAAATGTTCCACGTAAATTCTATCTCCTTTCACAAATGACTAATTCAACTTCACTGTTTTAGTGCGTGGATGTCAGCACATTTAAAATTGCTTTTGCTTTCCTCCTACCTTGCGCTGTTCTTTACTTCTTCACACCTGGGCTAAACCAAACATCACCTTAAATATCCACATTGTATACAGGCGTAATTGTAGTCATTGATTTTCTTTGATTTAATGTGTTTGAACATGTCCTCTCCACAGGTTATAAACTCTTCAGAAGTAGACATGATGCTTTTTCACTGTATGTGCAGTGCCAAATAAAATGCACGTCATTTGAAACGCAGTATCAACTATTCCAGGTTGACCTAAAAACATCCTCCTTTTGCAATAATGTCCTCGCGTTCCAAACAGCTACAAAGAACTGACGGGGCTCTTTCTCTGGGAAACTTTCTCCCTCTAGGCACTAAATCAGAAGACTAAATTCGGACTTCTCTACAGATATTCTCGTTTCTCTCTCTAGTCTTTCTTCCATACCAGAATAAGGGTTCCCTGTGCATACAATCATTTATGTCATTATCCTGTCTTAAGTTCAAACTCGGTATGAGGTACAGGAGCACAGAAAGTGAAGTAGGCCTGAATGTTTACCCTGGTAGGACTCACATTTTTAGGAGACAAATAGACAGTAGAAACTGGTAAATGAAGACTGTTGTGTGTATTGTGAACCAAACAGGGACAGAGTTGACTTTGTTTTAATGAGGTCACTCTGACCAGGAGCTTGAGTATGGGCTGGGAAGCTCAGAGTGGAGATGGCTGGGGCTGTTGGCATTATGTAGGCAAGAAATGATCTGGTTCATGCCAGCCTGAAGTAAAGGTAGTTAGAAGTGGTCGAATTCTAGAGATGTATGTGTGTGTGAATGGGTGGGAACATACGTTTGTATATACATACATCTGTACTCACACAATACTACATAATAGAGTCCTTGTGTACTCTTACGCTTAATTTTTTTAATTAAAAAAGTAATCTTAGGTTCACAAAAAAGTGCAAAACAAAACCATTCACTTAGTGTGACAACTTAAGTAAGTGTGCCATGCTTATCACACTAGAGTAGCAGTGCTAACTCATATCCTTTTTCTGTCCTGGGGCGGGTAATCCAGGCCTGCTTTGCATTGAATTGTCCCGTTTTCTTACTCTCTGCTCTGTCTGTACTCATTCTCTCCTCACTCAAGGTCATGCCATGCACCATGTTGAGTGTTTCTTACTTTGCGTTTGTCGATGGTATTTGCGAGATCCCATGGAGCTTACGTGTTTTTGGCAGAGGTCAAGAGGGAAAAGCTGCGTCAGCACCCACACCATCAGGAAGTACATGGCGCCAATATACCTCATCTCCAGGACACCAGCTTTGGTCATATGCTGCTCAGTTGCTTTACTAAGAAGTTAATTTATCTTTGTTCTTGATAAATATCCTATGGGGAGCTGTGCTGAGATAAGAATATGTCTTTCTCATCAGATCGTCTTCCACTAATTTTGCTAGCTTTCAGTGAGCACTTGCTTGTAACGATTACTACTGGGATGTTCACCTCATAGGAATTTTCTGTTCCATCATTGCCTTTATGTTCAAGAATCAGGATACTATTGTCTAAAAGTGTCATGGTTTTATTTTGATGCTTGTTTAAAATTTGTGAAACACCTTGGAATAACAAGAAAAAGAGATGGAAAGTTTCGCCACAAATATCTACCATACTCTAGACTGACTTTCAAATGCAAATAACTCTAAATAAAAAAGAACACTAAATGAACACATAAATGTCATACTGATGGAATTACCATCAAAAGAGTGTTAACCTGGGAATCATGATGCATTATTACTTTTAATTGTTCTTTGTACCTACTTATAGTATTCATTGCTGTGCATTTAATGCTTTTATTGGGCAATAATAATATTTTCTAATTATTTTAATTTTCTAATTAATGTAAGCACCAAACTGCTCTGTTTTGTTTCACTTGGGAGCATCATGTCTTGACATGCTGGGGCCTCCCACTTCCTCCCTTGGACTCTAAACCTGGGATAAAGGCAAAGGGCAGGACTACAGTTCATATCCAGGGCCCAGGAGGACTGTGCTATCTTCAGAGAGCTGTATCTAGCACCCATCAGAGGCCGGAGGGGATGACCTTTGAGAGCCGAATGAATCTCCTTGGCAACCTTGAATGTCCAAGACTGCAGTGCTCCTTACTATTCAGACACCCTGTGTCCTGTGCTGTCACCATTTTTGCTGGGCAGCAGAGTACAGTAATCACGTTACACCCTGAGAACCCCTGCCCACCCTGGGTCAGCTACTTGGATATAGCAACATGGCAATTTCCGTTTTCTCATATGTTGACTTCAGGGTGGCAGATGATAACATCTCTAGACTACAAGGGAACTTTGTTCCCTTTTTGAAGACTTTGGGGGTGAAAAGATATGACTAGTATCAGACCTGTCACTCTGAAATGACTACTGCTACATGTTTCAATTTCTTCCAAAATTCCTACTGGGGCTCAGATATCTAATATGATGGTATCTGGAGATGAGGACTTTGGGAAGTGTTGAAAGTTAAAGTAACTGATGAAGACAGAGCCCTCTTGATAAAATTCCTAGCCATGGCCAAGGACACCCCCTCACAAATGTCATCCCCTCCAGCCTCTGATGAGTGCTAGCTATCCTTCTCTTTCTCATCATTGAGACATACTTCCTTCGACAACTTAAAAGAGGAAAAGATTATGTTTGGCTCAGAGCTCAGAGAGGTTTTAGGCACCAGCTGGATGGCGGCAAGGCGGTGTGGCATGGCAGAGGAGCATGGCCAAGGGGAAGCAGCTCTCAGCATGGTAGACTAACACAAACTTGGGCATCAAGAGCCGGGACAGCACAGTTTTAAATTCCAAAATGTGTAACCGTGGCTTGTGTGCATACAGGGCATAAGCGATTTGAGGTAAACATATAGTAAGGGAAATCCTGGTGACATTTCAGATAAGGAACATGTTACTAGATCATAGAATAAAAGCATTCCTTGTTATAGAATGGCGAAGAACTTGGATAAACTGCAGCTTGGTATCTTGCAGAAAGTAGACCGTACTAATGATAAAACAAGATATTAATCTCCGAGTGTAGAAGAGCAAGATGGTTTCTCTTGAAGCTTATAGTAAAAATGCAAAAGGAGAGAAATAAAAAAAAAATCAATTGTTAAGCTAAAAGAAAAAACAAAAAACAAAAAACAAGGGCTTATAGATTTAGAAAATTCTCAGCCCATCCAAATTGTAAAAAATACTAAAGCATTCTGGTGAGTACACCAAGGGTGGAGGTTGGATTATGTAACGATTTGCAATACAAGCGGAATCACAGAGAGTTTAAACTAAAGATAGAGAGGGGATGAAATGAAGGAAGGTTGTCAGATTTCTTGGCTTTGGTCATATGAGATGACAGAGTTATTTGACCGAAAATATACACTGTTCTTCATGAAGATGGAAAAATGCCTTTCAAAGTGATCCAGTGGGGCTGACAAGATAGCTCCGCAGGCTAAAGCACCTGCGTAGGCAAGTTGAGGCGAGCACTCATGGACAGCCACGCGGGCTGGGGCAGCCCCGCCCCCAGCCTCCTGGGTGGGCTGAACCAGCCCCCCACACAGAAAGTGATTCGGTGAACAGCAGGGAAACTGTCTCAGTTTAACGACCAGATGACTTACATCTGACGCTGTGGAGCTGAGAACCCCAGCTACAGCCATGAGGCTCACTGCCATCTTAGTGGGTCCAGAGGGAAGTGTGTTGTCATGGCTTGTGTCCCCTAAGGCCTCATGTGATTAGAGGTGGATCAGGGGTAGCTGGATCTAGAGTGCTTGATGCTGGGCAAAATGCATGATTACAACTAGCCCACTGATTGGCCCGGCATTGTTCTGGGTGTGGACAATGGGAAAGGCCCTCTGTGGGTACCAGCCCTGCCTATCCTGTAAGCATGTAGCCTGGATGTAACAGAAGGGACGGGAAGAGGGCTGTTGCCATTGCTTGTTGCTTGCTGCTGTCTATCTGCCATGAACTGTTTCTCCTCTGTGGTGCCCCTCTGCCATGCCACCCTGTCTAGGAGCCAGCCAGCTATGGGCTGGAACCTCTACAAACTCTGACCCAAAATAAGCATTTCCTCCTTTAACTTTATATATATATATATATATATAACTTTATATATATATATATAACTTTATATATATATATATAACTTTATATATATATATATAACTTTATATATATATATAACTTTATATATATATATATATAACTTTATATATATATATATATATGTGTCTATTATATATTTTAAGAAGGGTCTACAGGGTGTTCAGACTCTAACTACATCAGACTCAGTGATCTGCCTGTTCACAGACTCCCAAGTGCTGGGATTACAGGCATCTGCCACCACATTCAGTCTCAGTTGTCTCAGAGTGCACCAAGGGTGAGACTGGAAGGGTAGGCCTGGGGATTGAACTCCTGGCCCCTGCGCTTGCTTCCAGGGGCTTTAGTCTGCTGTGCTATTTGGCCAGCCCTGAAATCTGCATATTTTGTCTCAGCAAAAGAAACAACAACTAAGACAGGCCTAAAGCAAATGGGGATTGTTTTCAATTAGTCATGTAATTGAATACATGTTTCTGGGTCTTGGATATTGTCTCAGTTACTCCTCTCTTGTTGATGGGACAGATACCTGACACTCAAAATGCAGGAAAGGAAAGGTTTATTTAGCCCACAGTTGCTGGAGGTTTCAGTCCATATTCAACTGGCTCCGAGGCAGGCTGGTACCTGGCAGAGAACAGGAGTTCATGATGGCAGAACAACAGTAATGGCAACAGGTGCAACAGAGCATCTGTCTCTCTTCAATTATAATCAAGCTATCAGCCCCAGCTTGGGTGTAGCGCTCACACCGTAATCCCAGCAGTACTAAATCCTATAATCCCAGTGATTACCCATAATCCCAGTGACCATGAATGAAACTCAAACTCTAGAAGTCCCCACCCCATGACGGCATGAGGTTTTGAGGGGACAACTAGACACAAAACACAACAGATGTGCTTAGGAGTAGGAGCTAGCTCTTTCTGGTAGTTTTCCCCTCTTAGAATGGGACTGTCTCTGATATCTAGCCTTGTCCTACTGTGGTATTTTGGAGGCACACAGATTTTCTTATTTCACAGGTGCCCAGCTAGACACAAATTTTGTTCCCAGATGAATTATACCTTACATCTCTTCACTATCTGAATTATAGAATATTTAGATGATACTTTGGACCACCGACTTTGGTGCTGATGCTAGAATAAGTTAAGATTTGGAGGATTTGGGGAAGGAATAAATGTACTTTTGGAGAGAGGACATGAATATGAGGGCTGGGATGCAATGTCATGAATGAAGTACTTGTATGCCTCAGAAATCTTATGTTGGGCCAGGGAGATAGCTCGGTGGTCTAAACATCAGCCTGGCAAGTGCAAGGCCCCGGGTTCAATCCCCTGTGCCAGATGCCATGCAGGCCCCAGAACTCCAGATCACAGTGGCAGCCCTGAAACCAGCAGTGATAGCGCATATCTGTAATTCCAGCATTAAGGAGGCTGAGACAAGAGGATCATTATGAATGTGAGTTGCATAGTGAGAACTTGTACCAAATAAATATATATTTTTTAAAGAATTTTTCATTTTATTTCTTTATTTTTTTTTTCTTGTTTCAGAACCTTTGTTTGCTTATTCATTCACTTTTATGGCCGGCTCAGCCCACCCCGAGGGCAGGGCTGGCACAGCATGTGGTGCCGGGGGTCGAACCGCAGTCCCTGAAGCTGCCCAAGCTTTCCCAAGCAGGCGCTTTAGACCACTGAGCCATCCTGCTGGGCTCTGTACCAAATAAATATTAAAAAAAAAAAAAAAAGAATTCTTATGTTGATACCCTAACTCCAATGTGATGGTATTTGAAGAAGGGTCTTTTGGAAATAGAGTTGCATGAAGTCAATGGAGTATGTCCTTCATTCTGGGATCAGGGACCTCATTAAAAGGAGAAGGCCATCCTGCTCATTCTCTCTACTCCAGGTGAAGACAGGAAAGTCAGCTGGCCTGCTGGACAGGAAATGATCCCTCACCAGGAACCAAGTAGGCTAGCAATTCGATCTTGGACTTATCTTCTCCCCTAAATTCCAAGAAACAAGGTTTGTTTTCTAAATAAATATTTTGTTATGGTAACCTGAGCTGCTAGAACAAGGGCCTTCAAGGCTTTCCACCAGATGAGTAGCTAAACTTTGACAGGGCCTGACCTGCTGCAATGAGAATCTGCTTTGTCGCTTTCAAAACTTTTGTTGGATTTTCCTCTTCATTGGGAGGTCTGAAGAGAGAGGACAGTTGATCTGACTAGAGGTGAGGGCTTTGTGCTGTGAGTAATACTAGATCATGGACGTGGAGCACCCATGATTGAATACTGCAATCTCTATAAAAAGAGAAACCAGAGGATAGGAAGAGAGAGACAGAGACAGAGACAGAGACAGAGAGATAGAGAGAGACAGAGAGGCAAAGAGAGACAGAGACAGAGACAGAGATAGAGAGAGACATGCGAGCTTTCTGTCTTCGACATGGGTTGCTCTGTACCACTTTGCAAACATGCCAAATCTAATGGCCATCATCAGATGCAGCTCCTCAACTTTGGACAAGAATGCTGAGCAAAAAATAATCCTTTCTTTATAATTTACCTATAGTGTTAGATTATAAGGAACAGCAGATGGACTAACGCAATGTCCATATGTCTCCCATTGCTTAGCATTTATATACAGATGGAAAGCCAGGGCCCAGAAAGACCGCATCAGACTATTCCTACTTTTCAAAGGTCTACATGGAGGAAAAAGAACAGCTTTAGGTGTGAAGAGTACAAGGGCTCAAGCGCAAATAGGTGGTCCAATTCCACATGCATTCGAGATGCTTCCTCATGGGTGGGGAGAGATTCCTCACCAATGCTTGGAGAGAGAGGGAAGAAGACGAGCCTGTTTCCTCTCTCCTCCATTTTAGGATATGAGAAGGATGCAGCAGAGCTGTGAGACAGCAAAAGGCTGTCGCCATGAATAAACTCCTAGGGTAGGAAACACTCAAACAGAAAAGCTGAAATTATATAAGAATTAGAAGAATATATAAAGTTTGTGATACAAGTCAAAGGCTATAAAGGATGGCTTGACAAACTTGAATATAAAAACTTAAAATTATAATACAACATCCTGATCAAAGGTTTTTTTTTTTTTTTTTTTTTTTTTTTTTTTTTTAATATTATGGCCTGCTCAGCCTGCTCTGGGGGTAGGGCTGCCACAGCATGTGGTGCCAGGGATCGAACCATGAGCTTACCTAAGCAGGGGCTTTAGACCACCGAGCCATCTTGCTGGCCCCATTGATCAAAGTTTAAAGAGAAGTAATAACTAAAGAAAAGTACTACATTCCCTTGAGGCCAGCAAAGTAGCTCAGTGGTTTAAAGTGTCTGCTAAAATAAAACAACAGCATTAATGTGAGGTTGTTGATAACATTTTTGTAGAATCACACACATAGGTAAACATTCAATTCTTTTATGTATAGGCATCTTGCAATGTGTGAAAACATTAAAAAAATTTCTTTCAAATTAGAAACAAGAAAAGATGTACACTGGCTTTAAGAGGTAGCTCAGTGGGAAAGCACTTGCACAGGATGTGCAAGATCCTAGGTTTCACTCCAGTACCACAAACACACACACACACACACACACACACACATGTGCACACAACTATTACTAGGCTCAGTTTTTTTAAAATAATTTTTTATTTTTTATTTTTTTTGTTTCAGAACTTTTGTTTGTTTACTTATTTTTATGGCCAGCTCAGCCTCCCCTGAGGGCAGGATTGGCGCAGCATGTGGTGCTGGGGTTGGAATCTTGGTCCCTGCAGCTGCCTTAGCTTTCCTAAGCAAATGCTTTAGACCACTGAGCCATCCTGCCGGGCCTAGAAATCTCTATTTAAAGAATCAATTGCATATCTATATACTAGCAAAAACATAAATCTTTTTTATCAAGGAGGAAGAAATATGTGATTGAAAATCGTGGAGAAAGATCAACACATTTATGGACATGTAATCAGTAACAGATAACACTGGCGATAAGTGGAGAAAGAAGAACTCTCCCATAAGTAGAGGTGGGAAAATTATAAATACGGAAGGAAGAACATAAAAGAAAGAAAACACGTGATTAAAATTCTATCTGAAATCATACAAAAGTAATAAAATATTCAGATATATGAAAATCTCAACATAAAAGACAAAGTTATAAGGACTATAAAAATAAATAGGAAATAGCATACTTAAGATATCACACAGGAAAGGGTTTCCTTGTATGACCTTAAACATACTGATCACAAAAGGAAAAGATTGCCAATTTGATTGCATCAGAATTAAGAACTAGGTCTGGGGAGATAGCTCAGTGGAATAAGCGCTTGCTCAGCAAGCACAGAATCCTGAGTTCAATCACTGGTACCCACCCCCCAAAGAAAGGAACTAAGAACTATTAATCAAAACAGTTGGATTGTTTTGACAGTGTTTGTTCATGATTATGCAATATAAAAACACATTTTCAAAAGACTAAATGTAATAAAAAAAATCTAGTTTACACAAAACTGGCAAGAGATAAAATTGTAGAACATATAAAGTATTACTACAGACTATTTTGAAAAACAGAAAATTATGCATAGAAGAATAATCAAAAACACTCAAAAGATATGAACAGATTTTAAATTTCTTCCATCTGGAAAAAATCTCAAATATTAACAGATTTACAGTAAATAAGTTATAGCATAGAGAAATTGCAAAAGAAGTAACAGCCTTGAGGAATTCCCACATCAAGTGACACTAAATGGTACTACCTGGAATAATACAGAAGAACACACAAAGGGCTTATTTGTCTAGCAATAGCTCCAAAGTGAAAGCATAGTGACAATAGCTGGTGATTTCTATATGCCAAAGGAAAGCTAGCAAATGCTTATGACTACGAGCATCTTCATGGCTTGATGGTCTTCCTTTGGCATCGTCAGAAAGTACTTTGGACAGGCTACAGCACAGAAAATGGAAGGGGAAGTCTACCTTCTTCCTCTGGCTGCTGGCTTATGTTATGAGATAGACAGATGGAATTTGCAGAGACACAGCCAAAGAGGACGACTTCAGTGGCCTCCAGAGAGAAATGTACCTGTGGAATGGAGCAGGGGACACCATGTGCTGCAAAACATGGTGACACAGTTGCTGTGACCATTGATGTTCCTTGTGTGCCCCTACCTAGACAGTCTGGATGACATGAGCAATAGTACAACACAGTCCCAGAAAAGTGAATGCTAGGGCAGAAACAGCGCAAGCTTTCATCTCTAAGAAAAGAAGAAAGGCTGGCCAAATAGCTCCAAAGATTAAAGCGCCTGCAAGCAGGCACAAGGTCTAGGGGTTCTATCCAGGGCCTGCCGTGCCAGACCCACTCCCTGGGTGTACTGAGACCCAGCACTTGAGACTGGGCACGGTGGCATGCACCTGTAATCCCAGCTGTTGGGAGGCTGTAAACAGGCAGATTATTACAAGTCCCATCTAGTAGTGAGACCCTGAACACCATGTAGACCCTTCCCTAAAATACAAAACAAACAAACAACAACAAAAATAAAACAGAAAAAGCAGGATCTTGGGGTAGATCCAGCTACATCTAGAAGACATTTCTGAAAAATAGTCATTTTCTATATAGCTAGGTCTCAATCCTAGCAATTAAGTTGCCTGCCACAAGCAATTTACAAGCCTCAATGCAAAAAATAAATACGCAAAAAAGAAAGAAAAAACAAGACAGGAAGAAAGGAAGAAAATGAGAAAACACCGAAGAAAGATGAAACCACAGATCCCCAAGTCTCCTGAGGCAAAGCCAGGGGCCATTGAAGTAGAAAAGCAAAAGCCACCCAGCTGAGCTTTCCGAAGAAGTAACAATGCAGAACAAGTCTCTAGATAGAAACCAAACAGAAATAATCACACAGACAGTTGAAGAAATAATGATCATGATGAAGGAAGTGGCCAGGGAATCTAGAGGAGATACAGATTAAAAAAAAAAAATAGAAGATCTTAAGAAAGATAGAAATAGCATGAATGCTGGAAAAAAGAACTGGATTCCATAAGACAGATTTAAACAGATATCCATGACTTTAAAAATTCTACAGATACCACAACAGAATCAACAAATGGGAGCTAGAACATCACATCTAGAAGACAGTCTTACAGTGACAACCATCAAATGGAAGACTTCTTAAAACTAATAAGAGACCCTGAAAAATCAATCCAAAACCTGCTGAATGATGCAGAAATAACATAGGATAAATTAACTGACAAAAAATGAAAAGATAACACGAAGGTCATTAAAAACTTGCTCACAAAACTAATAGCAGAAAACTTCTCAAGCATGGAAAAGGAGTTGACATACCATCAATAAGGCATATAGAACTCCAAATAGCCATGAACAGAAGAAATCTGCACATTCATATATAATAGTCAAGATTCCAGAATTTCAACATAAGGACAGACTATTAAAAGCTGTTAAAGAAAAGAAACAAATCACTTATTGTTACAGTTTGCATCCTCAAAGCCTGAATGTTCCCCCAAAGCGTCATGGGGTCATAAGGGTGGGCTTTTCCAAGGTGGCCAAATCTAGAGTTTGTGATTGATTCATTCAGACTCCAATACTCAGAATAAATGTGTGAGCATTACATATACTGTAGGAGAGGTAGCTTGCATACAAGTGACAGAGAGACTTGCTTTCTCTCCTGTGTTGCTGCCTTTGTCATTTTCTGCCCCCATGAATGGTTGCCTCTTTGTCACGTGCCACCCTGCCTGTAGCCAGTCAATTATAGACTGAAACCTCCAGAAGCTGTGAGTTCAGTAAACCTTTCCCCACTTGAACTTGCTGTCACGTATTCTGTCTCAGCAATGAAAGAACAGTAACTAAGACACCTACAACAGAAAAGCCGTCAAGTCTCAGACTGCTCAACACAAACAGTTCAGAAGCATTTAGACTGAAATAGTTCAAGTCCTAAAAAGAAAACAACCTTTAAGCCAGACTGATATACCCTGAAAAACTTTTAAAACTGATGGAGAAATAAGATGCTTCTATGATAAAGAACGCCAGAAAAAAAATTAATGATCACCAAACCAGCACTACAAAACGTTCTGAAAGACATTCTAAAAAGCTTAATGAGTGCAGGGATCAGGGTTCGATCCCCAGCGCCACATGCCACACTGGCCCCACCCCTGAGCATGCTGAGCTAACCACTGAGACCAGGCATGGTGGCACATGTCTATAATTCCAGTTCTGAGGAGGCTGTAAACAAGATCACTGAGTCTGAACTGCATAGTAAGATACTGTATGAAATACATTATAAATAAACAAAACCTAATGAAGACAGGTGTTACGAAAGAATGAGTCCACCAAGCAAAGAAAGCAATTAAACATAAGGTGGAAGAAAGGGAATTAACAACAGGGAAATAATATGATGGCAAGTATACAGCAATACCTATGTTATAATTCCCAAAGAGGGTATTCTCAATTCACCAATTAAAAGATCAAACTGGATGAATGAATCAAGAAACAAGGTCCAACAATGTACTGCATAGAAACACATTTAATTAAAAAAGATCCTTATAGAATAAAAGTCAAAAAATGGAAAAAAAAAATACTCCAAGCAACAGTAACCTAGAAAAAGGCCGGGGTAGCTATTCTATTTGAATACAAAGTGAATTTCAAGCCAAGAATGATCAAGAGAGACAAAGAAGGTTACTACATACATATTAATACAATCATCCAAGAAGAAGAGATAACAATCATAATCTCTATGCACAAAACACTGTGGCACCCAAGTATATAAAAAACACTAATGGTTATGAAAATCAGATAAAACTAATACAATTGTAATGAGGAAACTCAATACTCAGTGTCACAAATAGACGAACTAAACAAAAAAGTCATTAAAGACATATCAGAGCTGATACGAAACTTTGTTCAAATGGACTTAGTAAAAATCTACAGAGTGCCTCACTGACCTCCTAACAAAAGAATATACATTCTTCTCAACAGCACACAGTATTTTTTCCGAAAACAGATCACATATTAACTCATAGAACATGGTTAAGTAGATGCAAAGGGATTGAAATTATCTCATGGACACTATCAGATCATAGTGAAATGAAACTGGAAATAAATACCAAAAGAAACCACAACAAATACCTAAACACATGGAAATTAAATAATACTTTCTGAACAACTAATGGTTCGCAGATGAAATTAAAGAAGAAATTAAGGCTGAAGCAGGAGGATTGGGATAAGTTCAAGGCCAGCCTGGGCTACATAGTTAGTTCAAGTTCAGCCTGAACTACATAGTGAGACTCTGTCTTAGAAAACAACAACAAAACAAAGATATCCAAACCCAAACAACAACAACAACAAAAAAGAAATTAGTTTTTACAGTTAAATGATAATGCCAATACAACATACCTCATGGGACACAATGAACGTACTACTAGGAGGGAAAATTATATCAGTGAATTCCCACATCAGAAAAATAGGCCAAACTCAAATAAACAATTTTGAACCTCAAGCTTCCAGACAAAGAAAAGCAAGTTAAGCCCATAGCTCATTTGAGACAGAAAATAATAGAGGTAAGAGCAGAAATTAATACAACTGAATCTAAGTAAACATTACAAAGAATCAGTGTTAGTTCTTTGAAAGATTAAATGAAATAGAGAAACCTTGAGCTGACTTTATCAAAAGGAGGAGGAATTAAAAGACCCAAGTTCATGCAATTAGGAAAGGAAATGTGGAATCATAACAGATCCTGCAGAAACCCAAAGGTTGTTAATATCTACTTTGAGAACTTAGACTCTGATAAGAGGGAAAATGCAGATTCCTAGATACATATGAATGACAAAACCTGGATTAAGAAGACATAAAATTTTAAAAGAAAAAAAATAAAGATTTTTAAAAGATTAATAAAAGAAAAGTACGTGAGGCTTTGGAGGGACACCTAGACAGAAACCATAACAAATACATAGTGTTCGATTCTGAGAAGAATCGAACTGAATAAAGAACTGTAGGCCACTCTTCTTGATGAACACAGATACAGAAATCTTCAATATGATAGTGAGAAATAGAATGCAGAAAATCACTAAAAAGATTATACCATGACTAAATAGGATTCATCTGAGAAATGCAGGGATGTTAATACATGCAAATCAACAACTTGAATTCACTACATTAACAGAACCAAGAACAAAAACCATATGACCATCTGAATAGATGCAGAAAGTGTATTCAACAATTTCCAACATGTTTTTTCCCTTTTTCTGTTTTTTATTTTTAAAGAGAATTTTAAAAAGTAAAAAAAAAAATAGAAACAATATATAATTTCACTAAACACAGTAATAGGGACTCAGCAATGGTTGTTAGGCTGCATTCATTGCTGTCTTCATTCTAATGTGTTTATAGTAAAATCCCTGCAGAAAGTCACAATAGAAAGTAGAAGATCTTTATCTCCATCTGATATGGCAAATCAACAGTCAACATAGTACTAAATGGTCAAACTTGAATGTTTTCTCTCTGAAAGAAAAAACACAAGGATGCCCACCATCACTGTAACTGTTCAATATAGTTCTGGAAACATAACCCAGAGAAATTAGATAAGAGAACAAAATAAAGGGAGTAAGGAGAGGAAAGGAGGAAGTTAAATTACAATTATTTGCAGATGACATGATTTTTTACATAGAGGAGCCCAAAACTCCACCAAAAGACTCCTAGAATTAATCATCTAATGCAGCATCATAGCAGGGTTCAAAGCCAACACTAAAAACTCCATTGCATTCTTGTACACAAATAACAGGTTCACAGAGAGAAAGTACACCTTTTGCCACAATAGGAAGGAAAAGGAAATACTTAGGAATCAATTTAACAAAGGAAGTAAAATATCTTTTTTTTTTTAAATTTTTTTTTTCTTGTTTCAGAACTTTTGTTTATTTATTTATTTTCATGGCCAGCTCAGCCTGCCCTGAGGGCAGGGCTGGCACAGCATGTGGTGCCGGGGATCGAACCGAGGTCCCTGCAGCCGCCCAAGCTTTCCTAAGCAGGTGCCCTAGACCACTGAGCCATCCCGCCAGGCCCCGGAAGTAAAATATCTTTATGTTGAAAACTACAGTGTTCTGCAGAAGGAGTTGAAGAGGCTATTAAAAAATGGAAAGACATGCCACTCTTGGATTGGAAGAACTGATACTGTGAAAATGGCTATGCTTCCAGCACTGTTATACAGATGCAATGGAATGTCAATCAAAATACCAATAGCGGGCTAGGGAGATAGCTCTGTGGCACAAGTGCCTGCCTGCCAAGTGTAAGGTCATGAGTTTGAACCCCGGTCCCGCCAAAAAAAAAAAAAAAAAAAAAAAAAAAAAAAAAAAACCAATAGCAGGGGCCGGGGAGATAGCTCCAATGGCACCAGTGCAAGGTCGTGAGTTTCAACCCTGGTCCTGAAAAAAAAAAAAAAAAAAAACCCAATAGCATTCCTCAAAGAACAGTCATAAAATGCATGTGGAATCAGAAGGAGGCAGGGTAGGGGGCCTCACAAACCCTGTTTTGAAGTTATCCTACAAAGCTACAGTGATAAAAACAGCATGGTACTAGCAAAACAAAACAAAGCAAACAAAAAACCAAATCAATCAACCAACCAAACAAAACAGATCCAGCAATCAGTGAAGCAGAATAAACGTGCCAGAAGCAAGCTGGATGTGGTCATTGTGTGGGGGAAATATGTATTAATAAGAAGGCATTCATCACCAAACACGAGGTCACGACGCACACAGCACTCACCTCACTTCCTGTTATCACATAGGCTTTGGATTGTCTCACGGCTTCACACGGGTCAGTACAGCACGGTCAGAGATTTGGAAAAGTTTAGAGAGCACATATTACAATAGGCTATTTATTTATTTATTTATTTATTTATTTATTTATTGTCTTTTTGAGGCAGGATCTTGCTATGCAGGTCCAGCTGGCCTTGAACTCACTTTGTAACCCAGGCTGGTCTCAAACTCACAAAGATCCTCCAGCCTCAGTGCTGGGATTACAGGCGTGTGCTACCACATAACTATGGGAGACAGCGTAGAGTTTAAACTATAAAAACAGGTATATATATAGGCATTTTTCTATATATAGGCATTTTTCTGATCTTCTCTCTGTCTCTGTCTCTCTCTCTCTCTCTCTTTTTGCAGAACCAGGGTTCAAACTTACGACCTTGCACTTTCCAGGCAGGCACATGTGCCACAAAGCTATCTCCCCGGCCCAGACCGTATCTCAGATTTGTGGGTTTTCCCAACTCACAGATGCACTAGCACTGTAGCTCCCATGAATTTGAGGCATCCACTGTCTAAGGAGGGTGGAAGCGCTGGGTTGTATGGCAAACTCATTATTCTACAGTCTGAGGAACTGCTGAGGTGCTTTCCAACATAGCTGATTCTAAAACCAGCAACTCCAATGCTCCATGTCTTCTCTAAACACTCGTCATGGACCTGTTATTATCTTTTAGCCATCTTAAGGGTCATATTCAACCCAAAGCCTTCACACTGAGCTATATATATAATATATTTGTATCTTTCATAGATCTGGTCACATTAAGCTGCCCGGTTAGAGCTTGATCGTGGGATTTTCTTGTCTCAGCCTCCCAGAGTCCTGAGGTTATAGCTGTGTGCTCCTGATGTCCAGTGCTTTGCTCATTTTTAGTGGAACTTCCTTTTAGCTCTATATTTTTTCATTTACTTTCTTTTTAAAAAATATTTATTTATTTATTCATTCTTGTTTCAGAACCTTTGTTTATTCACTCATTTTTATGGCTGGCTCAGCCCACCCCCCCCCCCCCCCCGAGGGCAGGGCTGGCGCAGCATGTGGTGCCAGGGATTGAACCGCGGTCCCTGAAGCCGCCCAAGCTTTTCCAAGCAGGCGCTTTACACCACTGAGCCATCCCACCGGGCCCTCATTTACTTTCTTTCTTTTCTTTTATCTTTCTTTTTCGTACCAGGGATGAAACTCAGGATCTTGCACTTACCAGGAGATACTTAGGTCACTGAGCTACCTCCCTGCCCTTATTATTTTCTTTTGCAGCTTGTGCTTTTTGTATTCACTTTAAAAACAAAACAAAACAAAAAAACAATGGATTCATACTACTCACCCAATTATTTGATGTGGGAATTTTGCATATTTATATCTCTATCTGTCATCTGTACCACACATTCTTTAAGCCTGTATAGGATCATATTCTTGAGGAATCAGCAACTAGTTCTCTGCTGAGAGCCACTTAACTTTGTATGTCTTACTGGTCTTGAAATGCCACAGTAAATATTCCTGAGCTGCTCAATGCATTGTTAAGTATGATAATGCTGAATTAAAGTGCACCTGCATTTAAAATATTGGCATTAATTGCCACACCATTTCAAGTGATGCTATATGTATGTGCATATGTAAAGAATATATAAATGTGTATTTTTATATAAGATCATATGCTGTTGTTGAATGGTATTTGAGAATCCCTTGCCTACACATGGTATGGGCAAATCTAAATTATCCTTATCAATCTGATAATTTTTTAAATTAAATTTTACTTTATTATTTCATTTTGAAAAGTAGAAGACAAAAGCAAGAGCAAAAACCAGAAACTGACAAAAAAGGGATAACATACAACAATACATATGTTACAGATTTTCAAGAATAGCTGATCAACAATGGTTGACATATTATCTATTTTTATTGTCAAATCTGTTGCTCATATTAACAGATATAGTTATGTGACATTGGACATATGATTGTATATTACTCTTTCTCCAGAAACCTTAAATTTTTGTTCTTGTCCTTGTTTTTTTTTTCTTTTTTTAAAAAATATTTTGAAGAGAGTATAGTAATAATTGATAAGACATTAGAAATGGTACACACTTAGAAGACCAAGATGACCAGTATGCAAGCATGATTTTTGTAATACACGTTGCTGCCCTTGATGTTGCTTAGATCTCAGACATCAGCATACAGTTAGTCAGGGTGAAAATTCTATACATTAAAGGCTATTTTTAAAAACCTCATGGAAATGTTTAGTACGATCTCCTCAGCCATCCTACATATATACTTGCATGTTTTTCCTGCTGCCTTTTTTTCTTTTCTCTCTTCTTCATTGTTTAATCGTTAAGATGTGGTATTCTTACACAATGGAGTATTACTCAGCTATAAAGAAAGATAAACTCCAGGCCTTAGAAGGTAAGTGGATGCAGCTACTAGAGGCTATACTCATAAGTGAAACAAACCAGACCCACATGTCTAAGTATTGTACAGTCTCGCTAGTGTAAGAACCCGAAAGGAGAAGTAAAACTTGAAAGTTATAACATATATAGTAAAACAGAAAGAAATGGAATCTGGCAAATTTTTAAAAATATTTTTACATTAATTCTGCGTTCTTTAATGTGTTTGAGAATAAACATTTTTATGCAATTATCGGGCATGTGTGTTCTTCTATAAGATGCTTCTATGAACTTTTGTCCATTTTTTCCAGTGGATCATTTGTCTTCATTGAATTTTGAGAGTATT
Organism: Myocastor coypus; assembly: GCA_004027025.1. Taxonomy (NCBI): domain Eukaryota; kingdom Metazoa; phylum Chordata; class Mammalia; order Rodentia; family Myocastoridae; genus Myocastor; species Myocastor coypus. The sequence continues at coordinate 19,372 of PVJA010017346.1, read as the reverse complement.
CTGTATGCTAAAGTTTTCTTTTTCTCAGTTCTATATGTTGTGAATCTTGTTATTTTGTCAGTTCATTTGAATTCTAAGGATTTTTATACAGAAGTTAAGATGTTTATATGTTAAATTCATTACTTTTCTTCTTACAAATTCTGACAAAACCTTTTCCCCTTAATTTTCTCTAAATATTTTTACAATACTTCAAGTTATGAGGAATCTGGCATTATTGATGGTTGCTTTTCTTTGACTTTATTGCAAAAACACTGCACATTGCCTTTGGAAAAAATATATATATTCTATAGCATAGCATAGTGCCATGTACCTAAGGGTACTGAATAAAGATTATTAATACTTTAAATTTATATCCTGATTGTACTTTTCTGCCCGACATTGCCTACACATTTCTTAAATTTAAAATGACACCAGAACTGATTGGGCACATCACACTAGTGAATATAGTTAATGAAGAAAATGAAACTTGAAGCATAACAAATGCTATGAGTTTTTGGTCTATTCACTGATAACTTGAGGACTTGGGTTAGAACACTGTTTGAATAGCAGTGGCTTCCTGAGGGCTTGAGGGTAACAGCAGACATCTCAGCCCTTGCACACAGAGACAACCCTTTTGTTCAGTTCACAAGCTCTGTAAGTTCCCAGGCCCTGGTCAAAAGAGGTGTTTCCCGGCCCTGAGTGACACCTGAATGCGTGTCATTTTCAACAAAGGGAGTTCCAGCACATTCAGCCTGGAGATTAGACAGACAGCCTTTTCAGAAACAAACAGAAGGGCCTACAATGTGGAGTGGAATTAATTTAACCTGTTACCCAAACCATCTCTTTTTCTTTTATCTTCCAAGCCATATTGCGTTTTTAATGTACAATTTTCTATTAGTACATTTGCAGTACGCAGCGGTCACATTTATCGTGGTGAGTTTGTGCTTGTCCTTAATGCATCTCAGTCCTCTTTGTCCCTTTTCCCTCCCACCCATCCTTGCTCTCTCCAACCCTTGCTCCTCTTCCTATTTTTAAAAAGCTCTATTTCTGTGTTTGCCTTCTATTCTTTTTTTCTTAAATCCCCTTTTCCTTCCTTCCTGCGTACTGCAAAGATTGTGAGAAGAACGAGCCCAACCACGACTTCTGCAACCTTGACCGTCTGTCCAAATTCCCACGACTGCTCCTCGGACTGGCGTTCTGCCGCGTTTTGTTTTTAACACTCAAGAGGGCTTTGTAGAAAGAGTAAGAGTCTGACTAGCTAAAGGGATCACTGAGGTCTGCCAAGACAGATTCTGGTGAACACCTTGGCTGAGAATACACTCAAAAAGTCCAGTGTGGTTCTTCACTCGTGTTTGAAGAAGGAGGGTGGTGTCGGCTGAGGGTCCTACACACATATGAACTTTGGGCCGCAGGTACTTGCTGGGCAGAACTGGAGAAGCTGGCAGGAAACAGAGGTTTCTCAAGGCCTTGAGGTAGAAACCAAGATTGGAATCTGAGCTGTCGGACCCATTCCGGAGGAAAGCTGGAAGACAAAGCTGATTGCGTCACAGCCAAGCCTAACTTCTTTATGATTCCTACCAGCCCCTCATGGTATGAAAATCTTGACACGTTACCATATGAATCTTTCACTCCTGAGAAAGCTGCGTCCCATGACTGCAAACTTGCCTCGTGCCCTGGGTGTGCCGCGCTCCTTTATTCCTGTGCATCTTTTCTGTGTTCTGTACACTGCTTGTTTCACCTGCTCCACTAATCATCTTGCGAGCTTTAGTTTCCCAATTCTGACCTCAATGGCTCCCTGTACAGCGTCATTGATATCACTTAAAAATATTAATGCCTAAGGGCCTGGCAGGATGGCTCAGTGGTCTAAAGCGCCTGCTTAGGAAAGCTTAGGCGACTACAGGGACCGCGGTTTGATCCCCAGCACCACATGCTGTGCCAGCCCTGCCCTCAGGGCAGGCTGAGCCAGCCATAAAAATAAAATAAATAAACAAAAGTTCTGAAATAAGAAAAAGAAAATACTGTAAAAAAATATTAACGCCTCTATGACTTTATGACATGGCTCATCCTAATAGTAGTTATTTACTTATGGATATTCTTCCTCTTTATTCAGAGCTGTGCAAGCCCAGAGGTCACATAAAATTCACATTTGTGTTGCAGTTGACCCCCAGGCATGAAAGACAAAATTAGAGAATGAGGTTGTAGTTGATGACTGATTCTTAAGGTTTTCTGTGGACCTCCAAGTTTATAAAAATTGTATTACTGCTAATCCTGTAATGGATTTGCTATTTGAGAATTTCAGTAGACTATAAGAGACACAATAAGTGGTATGGGTGAAATTCTAAAAAATATAGACCACACACAGCAAGTCAGTGGTTACCTTATGATATGCCATTAAATTTCAGAGCATGAGTTAATAGCAAGGCACAAGTAAAACAAGCCAGGTGGCACATACCATAATCCTGGCACTCGGGAGGCTAAGGCAGAAGAATTGCTGCAAGCAGGAGACCAGCCTGGGCTACAAAGTGAGCTCAAGGTCAACCTGACCTGCATAACAAGACTCCATATTAAGTAAGACAGGCAAAACCATAGCATGCAGAAATGCCTAATAAAGTAGTAATATCCAAGGTATCCCAAAGATAGAATTAAGATATTACTTTTTTTAAAGACACATGAAGACCAGCTCATGATCATGACACGCCTGGTCATGAAAACTGATACAATGATCCCAAGCTGCGGGTGCACATTCTCAACTCAAGAAACACAAATAAAAACCATGGTTGGGAGGGGCATGGTGGCGCACGCCTGTAATCCCAGCACTTGGGAGGATTGTTGCAAGTTTGGGAAGACCAACCTGGGCTACAAAAGTGAGCTCAAGGCCAGCCTGAACTGCATAGTGAGACCCTGCCTCCAAAAGACAAAACAAAACAAAATACCATGGTAGCTCGGTGCAGCACACTAATCGGCTTGCTGAGCTGTGGCCCAGTGCAGTTGCGCCTGTGTCCTCTCATACATCAGGTCTGTCTTCTGATGTATCCCATTTGTGGACCCCTTGTTCAAATATGAAGTCTGATTCCCAACATCACATCAGAAGCTGGGAAGCCTGATGTACCAAAGCTAGAGGCAGAACACGTGCATGGTGTCCACGGGATCCAGGGGGCGTGGCCCTTGCACTTATTACTCATTCTAGGCACTGCTGCTCACTCCATTCTTTTCCTTGATGCCATCCCAAGGGATTCCATAAACTGGAGAAGGAGCGTTCTAACTTTGTCTGAGAACCATTCTGCTCCATGTCCCATGAGGTAGCTTGTCAGATGTAACATCTGGAGCATAGCACTCGGTTAGGTAATTCGTCATGTGTGAAACTTCTTCAGGCTCTACTGGATTCTTCAAAATCATGTAGGACAGATGCAGTGAATAAATGAAAGAATAAATCCTGCAACCAAGAAAATGGTCTTTTAAGTCAAGAACAACAACTTTGTGCTAGCTGGATAATTGTGAAACATTAAAAATAAATGGATTGTGATTGAGGAAGATGGATGAGGGGTGTTGTACACATCAAGAGAAAGGTGACAGAAAGAAATTGTTGAGACCCCAATCTAGAGAGCAGGATATAAGCTTCAATCTGGTTCCTGTAGATTTTTAGGAAGATCATATAATTGAGTTGTTTAACTTTACTCAGATTTGACATGTATCAAATGAAAAACAAGTTGTTATTGTTATTTTGTAGGTATGATTGACATTTGTAGTCAGTGCGCTTTCAGAGAGCGTATTCTCTTTAATAACACGAATAAGACTCATCTGATGTCCTGAAATCTTCAGAATGAAAAACCAAGTATTCCCTGGGAAAAAAGAATTCCACCTTCACAGATATTTTGCTGAGTTTCCAGCATGTAAATTTGTCCTATAAATTTAAGACTCAGAAAATATAATGGAAGCTTCTGCACTTTTGTTACTGGAGAAGCACTTTGGCTGGAGAAACCTTGAATACTACAATTGTCTTTCCTCTATTTCAAATTATTACTACAAAAAGCTACTTGCAATCTTAAACAGCTGTGTCAGCTTGAGGTAGTGGCATCAGAAACACAGCTCAAGTGTGTAAATAGATGAAGGTGAATCTGCCTTGGTAGGAACTGAGGGTTTGTCCTCCACAGAATTCATGTGGAAACGTGATTGCTATGGGACAGCACTGGGAGGGGGAAAGTATTTGAAGAAGCAAGTAGTCCAGAGGGCTCTGCCCTCATGCAAGGGTCATGCTGTTACCACAGAAGTGCGTCCAGCATACAGAGTGGAATTTGAGGGGCCCAGCAGGATGGCTCAGTGGTCTAAAGCACCTGCTTAGGAAAGCTTGGGCGGCTGCAAGGACCGCAGTTCGATCCCTGGCACCAGGGCAGGCTGAGCCGGCCATAAAAATAAATAAACAAACAGACAAACAAAAGTTCTGAAACAAGAAAAAAAAATTCTAAAAAAAAAAGTGGAATTCTTCTTTGTGACCTGCCCCACCCCCACAGCCCCACTAATTTTTTTTTTTTTTTTTTGCCATTCTGCCCTTTGACCTGTTCTCCATGTTACAATATAGTAGGAAGGCCCTCCCCAGAACTGACATCATGGTCATGGGATCCCTCTCCTCCCAGGAAGGAAGACAGAAATGGGAGGAATAAATATCTTTTCCGTATCTATTGCCCACTCTCTGGTACTTCATCACAGCAGCAAAAAGAAAGACATGCCAACAATAAGACTTTCCGAAATTCTAATGGGGGCCGGGCCTGGGGGTGTATGCCTATGATCCTAGGACTCTTGGGAGGTTGAGGCAGGACAATTGCAAATTCAAGTGCAGCCTGGGTAATGTAGCAAATTAGCGAGATACCATCAGATGCCATCTCAAAATAAAGTAACAACAGGGGGAAAGCTTGGGATGTGGTTCAGCGTGAAGGCCCAGAAAAAAATATGCACAGAAAACCTTTGAGAAGGACTCCAGAACACAGAACAAAACTAGCGCTTTCCAAAGAGAAGGTAGTAGAGAGAACTTGGATGGCACTTATGGACAATGGCTTTTATTTATTTATTTATTTATTTTGTCTTTTTGAGACAGGGTCTCAATGTGCAGTTCAGGTGGCCTTGAGCTCACTTTTGTAGCCCAGGCTGGTCTTGAACTCCCACCGATCCTCCTGCCTCAGCCTGCGGAGTGCTGGGATTACAGGTGTGCGCCACCACGCCCGGCCTGGCAATGGCTTTTAATTGCTTTATGAATTTTAATTTAATAGCAAAAGTAAATTGGAAGGAAGAATAGTCCCAACCTTTATTTCTCCTCAGCTTGAATATAGTTAAAATAAGTTGTCTGTTTTGATTTTAAGCTCTTGGTCTTCCTACTTTCAGCAAAAGTGAAACTTTGGGTTATTTGCTATTCATTTAATCTGAAAATGTACAGACTCCTTTCCTCCAACACCTCAGCCTCTCATTCGTCTCTTTCTCTCTGACACTTCATAAAACTGCCACTATGCGGGTGTCGTGCAGACAGGAGTGACTGCCCCACCGTGGTGAGCACACTGTCAAGTGAAAGCTCAGCTGTGGATTTGACTGTTTGCCCTCCTGAGTTCACCATGAGCAAGCTACCCAAATTTCTGGCATCTTTGGTAGACGATCCAGCTGATCACTTTTTTCTGGAATGCTACCTAAGCAGAGTGTGGCCGCATGCCCCGCCTGTCACCATCCCCTGCTCTCAGCACCCCTCAGATCAGAATCTTACTCCCCTAAGCATGTATCTCATTTCAGCTTATAAGCAGTTCTTATCTGTAAAATTTGGCTCAGCCCTACTGCCCAAACCAAAGCGTAAGAGTCGAGTTTCAACAAATAGTCGATGTTTTAAAAAAGCAATTCAGAATTTCAAAGCTATTCTCAAACAAGCTTTGCTAAGATTATTCAATAACAGTGACCTCACAAGATCAATTAACTAAGCTTAATAGTCAGTGAATATGTGAGAGAAAACAATGAATAGTTCAATGTTTATATTCTGATAGGATTGTTTAATAAAATAGGCTTATAACCAGGACTCATGATTTATTGATTTTTTTTTTTTTTTTTTCCTTTTTGAGACAGGGTCTCACTATGCAGTTCAGGCTGGCCTTGAGCTCACTTTTGTAGCCCAGGCTGGTCTCAAACTCGCACTGATCCTCCTGCCTCAGCCTCTCAAGTACTGGGATTACAGGCGTGCGCCACCATGCCCAGCTAACTTATTGACTTTTAAAAATCATATTCTTTTTATATTTTCCATCGATAGTAAAGAAAGTTCTCTGTATAATAAAGAATAGTTAGTAGAAAAACAGTTCATCTGTTAGTTTTGCTTGTAATTGTATTAAAAAATAAAGACAATCATATTCAGACCAAATATTAACTACTTAGGTGAACTTTCCAAGCTATAAAATAGACTTCTTCTCTAGCCTTACAAGATACTCATTAAAGTTAGGATAAAAATGCATCCCATATCCACTCTGCTATGAATCACAGCACGTGTCTTTTATACATATAGTCTTTTTTTTTTTTTTGTCTTCAATTGTGATGTTTGGTTCTCAGTACACTTCCCTGCAATATCCATCGGGCTAGCGTCTTGTCTCAAAAAGTTCTTTCCACTGAGGCCAATCTTTTCTAATAGAACAAGTCCTTAGGCATAATCTCCTGGTAAGCCTTGCACATGTTTTGGTAGAAAGAATTTTTTTTTTTTTTAAATTTTAGGCCACATGTAATCTCACACACACCTGTAATCCCAGCACTCATGAGCCTGGGGCAGAAGAATCTCTACAAGCTGGAGACCAGCCTGGGGTACAAAGTGAGTTGAAGGCCAGCTGAAACTGCATAATGAAACCCTGTTTCAAAAAGAATAATACTTAAATCCCTAGAAAATGTTGGAGGTACTTGGTCTTTGGCAGAATTAAACATTATTATTATTATTATTATTATTATTACTTTTTATTTTAGGGAAGGGTCTACAGGATGTTCAGGGTCTCACTACTAGATTGGACTCATAGTGATCCACCTGTTTACAGCCTCCCAAGACCTGGGATTATATGTGCACACCACCACACCCAGTCTCAATTGCTGATTCAGCACACCCCAGGGGAGGGGACGGCACAGCAGGCCCCGAGATCAAAACCTTGGCCCCTTTAATCCACTGAGCTATTTGGCCAGCCCTAAATTTATTTTTTTTTAGATGTTATGGAAACTGCTAAAACTAATGCTTCATCTTGTTGTGGTGGCCATATCCTGAGGACCTTTCTTCCAAAAATTTCCAAAAATTTTATACATTTCAACAACAAAAAATATATAAGGACAGCAGTAAGAATTTCTAAGTGTCAGGGATCCTGTAGGATTATTGCTGTTTTACCTCATTTTTCTTTAACATTTCTAGAAATCTGAAGTTTCTAGATTATGTGAGTAGCTAGAATTAATATCTGTAAGCCCAGGGACCATATTCTTTGTTGAACTCCCAGCATCTCCCCTAGAGTTTTAATAATTCCTGATTCACAGAATAAAATGAGAAGAGGGAAAATATTATTTTTGGTCTGACTTATATATGAAATCCTTGAATTCAGGGACTGCCTCTAACTTAATTTCATGGCCTGTTCTGTGGGTTTAATGAGCAGTAAAGTTTTTATGCCATAAAAACCATAGAGTACCAAAGGCCTCCTCTGTGAAAGGTGACCAGAGAGGTCTTCAAGAAGGAGAGGAGCCAGAACTGACCAACCAAAGTTTAAACCCAGGTGTGCCATTCAACTGTGACCTTGGAAAATTCTCCCACAGTGTTTCATTTCCTCATTTATAAAATGATGACATTGATCATCTGTACCTTAGGAGAAAGGGGTGATGGGGTGGGATAATTCACCTAAAACCCTTACAGCTGCTTATCACCATAGAGATAACTCAGTAGGACTTTGACAGCAGCATTGCTACTACTATTATAATTCTAGTTCTTTCCTAGTCCTTTACTACTCAGCCCCAACTGCCCAGAGTACAACTAGAGTTTTATTTAATTTTTAAAATTAATTTTAATGAAAAGAAATAGCAATGAGACAGTTTCAGGTTAGTAGTACAGTTCCAATAATTAATATATTGCATATTGCTGTCTTAGTATTTGTTCAGAATACAAGAGGCAGACATGATAACTTTTCTAAACACTGTTAATACAAATTTCTCTTCTCATTGAACAAAGAGAAAGTAGCTGTATATATAGTCCAAACAGTCCATAATAGTAGCGGGTTATCAGCGGAGACTGGCAATATGGGAGGCTGTTGACTTGAGCCTTTACAGTTTAGTATATTAATATGGCTTTAGTTTTTATACTTCATGGGTAGACTATTTTTTCTATAATTTTAAGCTCATGGGAACAACCATGATTATTTTCCAAGCTTTGTACTCCTAGTATCCAGTGCAGCATTTGGTACACCTGTTTTGAACTGAATTATGTTTACGATGTCAAGATAGACCTCAAGGATAAATATTCCTAATTTTTCCTGATCTCTCGCCGCAGCTGCATGCTATTAGGTAAGAAACAATCTATTATTTAGCCTGTGAACCATAAGCCCTGATCATCCATCCAGATTGATAACTTAAAATTAAATGCTGAAATCTTCACAGAGGAGAACAACGCTTACAACTTCAAAGTTGAGATCCCGACATTTGGGCAAAGGTTAATCAGGGCCGCCTGCCTGTCCTGAACGTTGTTCTTCAAATATTCTTAATTTCAGGAATAATGCAGGTAAACAAAGGGGCGACAGAAAGACAGAAGGGGAGAACGAGAGGAATGTGAGGTTTATTTAGATTACTGTTAGTCTGCGGAGGGACTATTGCTGTTGTCCAAATGGCAAAGCAAATCCCCTCACCCACGCAGAAAACTTTGTTGGTTCTTTAATCACAACTAAGCGTCAGCCTGCTGCGGCGCTAGGAAGAGGTTTCAAGAAGGCTTCCTACAGAAGCTCGCGGGGACAAGGAGCGCTGTGAGAGCGGCAAGACCGCCCTGCCCCCACTGTGGCCCCTTGCTGTGCGCGAAACCGCACGCTCCACACCCCACAGGCTTCTGCTGCAGTTATGTGTCAACAAGAGGGCGTAAGGCAGTGTTTTTCTTTCGCAATTTTTACCACATTGATAGTTCCAAATTCCTCATACCGCATAATTAGAAGTCTCTGCAGACTCGTGCATGGCCCTCTGTGGTTACTGCTCTGAAAACTGTTGCCCCAGAACTCAGCTGATAAAGTGATTCTTCCAGACAGGCGGGGCCTGTGAACGCATGGCACCACCTGCGGACACCGAGCCCTGGAAAAAATTTCTCACACCGGCACCTCCACAGTTGCTTGTCCAGCGAACACCCAACTGACTCAGAGCCACCACAAGGCTTCCCTTCTTTGAGGAAAAACTGTGTAAGCTGTTCCCCTTGCTTTTTCAGAACCTGGATCTAATTAGTCTTTCAGCTGCACCGAGTCTGTAAATCACAGAACAACTTGTGTCTTTTTTTTATCTTAGAAAGAGTAGACAATAGATAATACATTGTGTATTGTTATCTTTACAGTAGTTACTCAGAGTACAACATATTGGCATTTAATAATCCAAACAAGGGGACAGCCAAATACCTCAGTGGACTAAAGCAGTTGCTTAGGCAGAGCGCAGCAGCTGGGGTTTGATCCCGGGTATGCCATGCCCGCTCCGGTCCCGGTGGCGCACTGAGAGGGAGATTGAGACTGGGTGTGGTGGTGGCTCGAACCTGTAATTCCAGCAGTTGGGAGGCTGAAAACAGGAGAATCACTACGAGCCTGATCTGTGTAGTGAGACCCTGTAGAGTTGTACCCAGAGACCCTGTACTAAATACATTGGAAAAAAATAATCCAAATGATATTAGCATGAGGTTTCTTTTTAATGAACTAAGAGAAACTAGATACATTAGTAGTAAAATTATATATACATAATTATATATATTAGTAATATAAATATATATTGCTTTTTCCTTACTTTTTTCTCCTTTCTGCCATCCATTTCTCTTTCCATTTGAACAATTTTTTCCCATTTCTCAAAATTTATTGTACCATTGGATCTTATTTACTGTCCCAGCTTCTCATAGTAGGGAGACAATATGATGTGTGTCTGGTTTACTTTACTTACGAGTATGCACTTAAGTTGTATCCATTAACCTATAAAAGTCATCAGTGAGTTCTTCTTTATGGATGAGTGGTACTCCATTGTATAAAAAGACCACATCTTTTTATGCATTTCTTAGTTGATGAGTACTTAGGTTCTTTGCAAGATTTATTTATGACAAACTGTGTTACTGTAAGTGTGGTTACGCATATATGTGGTATAATGTTTTTAATTCTTCTGGGAAGATACCCAGCAGGGAAGTGGGTAGCTTCCGTGGGACCTCCAGTCCTAGCTTTTTGAAGACTCTCCACACGTTTCTACAGTGGCTGATCCAGTCTATACTCCCACCTTCAGTGCAGAAGGCTTCCTTTACCCCACAGCCCCTCCTGATTAATTTCCTGATGACAGCCACTCTTGCTGGAGTGAGATGGAATCTCAGTGTGGCTTTCATTTGCATCTCTCAAATGATCAGTGATGTTGGACAGCTTTTTATGTACTACTTTGCTATTTGGACTTTTTCATCTGAGAGGTGTGATTTCTTCACCGCAGATGCCCATTTTGGATTGGACCTTTCATATTTTTTCAGTTCTTTATGTTTCAGATGTAAGTCCTTTATCTGAAAGACAACTGGTTCTACTGTTTCCCACTCTATGGGCTGTTTTTTCACTCTGTTGGTGGATTCTTTTGCTGTGCCAGTCTTTTTTTTTTTTTTTTTTTTTTTTTACTCAGGCCCTTGCACTTGCCAGGTAAGCACTTATTCTACTGAGCCATCTCCCCAGCCCCCGGGAGTTTTTCAACAAGTTGAGATTCTGTTTGTTTATTCTTTGTAGTGTTTCTCCTGCAATCTGTGTTTTGTTCATGAACTCTACCTACCCCTAGGTCTTCAAGATTTCTATCTGTTTTCTCTCCCACTAAATTTAGTAACTCTTAATTTTTTTTTTTTTACTTTAGTTGAGTGCATAGAGACATGTCAGTAGGCATGGGCCTAGTTTCCACCTTCCACATGGGGAAAGCCAGTTTCTCCAGCACCATTTATCAAAGAAGCTATCTTTCTTTCAGTGAACATGTTTGATCTCTCTGTCAATGATTAGGTCGTTGAGTATGTCTGGGGTTGCAACTGCATCTTCTATTCTGTTAGCATGGTTGTAATACCCGAAGAAGGTCCCTTACATATCTGCCTGGCATTTGACCCCTATTTAAAGGGCAGATACCCTCGCTGTCAGCTTGGGCAGCCCAAGATTGGCAGAGAGGGCACCATCTCTTGTGGAGTGCCAACCTTTGGCAAGGTTTATGTATGTGTGGCCAAACAATTGACTATGGAGTATGTCAAGTTTCAGGACACAAGACCCTTGGGAATGGCTTACAGATGTCTTGGCAAGGCTTTGAGAGCACTGACTACTTTCTAAGGGATGCAGCTATTGACAGAGTCTGACCAGAAAACCTGTTTCACAAGGGCCCAGGTACAACAATGGGTTGCTCACAAGAAGCAATGTTCCCCCTAATCTTTGAGGGAGTGGGAAGTGGAAAGAATATTTTATCCCCCTCCTTTTTTTTTTTTTTGGTGGAACTGGGATTCAAACTCAGTACCTGGCACTTGCCAGGCAGGCATTTGTGCCCCTGAGCTATCTCCCTAGTCTCCTGGAAAGATTATCTCAAAGCCAGGGTCACCTGAGTATTTCAGGGACATGACCCCACTGTGTGGAGCAGGGGCACAGTGAGATACACTCACCCAAGCATGTTTTGGCTTAGACAAAAGCACATGCGCAACATGGCTGCACCAGTGCGCAGGAGTGCAAAATTGATGACTGCTGACACCTGGGAGCCAGACAATAAAGGCTTACCGCTGGCTGTTGTGCTGATGTCTGCTCTGTTTTCTTTGGGGACCCCACCTGTGAAAACGCCTCTTCAGTCCCCTGACCCTAACATATTCATAAAGCAAGCAGATGCTACCAGATGCCCATGAGTGCATGTTTTCAAAACATCACAAGTTGTTATTTCACTGAGCGGTAGATACCAGTGTTATAAATAGGATTTTGTTTCTTCTAAATGGTTTGGGAAGACAGCTAGCAAATAGCCGCCTCTTAAGGCTGTTAGCACAGAGTCCAGCGTTTTCCCTGAATGGCTTTTTCTCTTGAAATTCTTCAGTGTTCTCCACACATGAACAGCAGTGAATGCCTCAACTTGAGGGACAAGAAACCCTCACGAAGTCTCCAGGACACTTCCTCTGTATGTAGCCGTTCTGGAGGAGCAAGTTGTCTTCGAAACTTGTTTCTACCTCATCCCAACTCCACTGCCAACCTCTAAGCCAGAGGGTTTGAAATCAGAATGCTCCTGGACGTGCTTGTTAACGCTTTATGGCTACCTCATGTTGGACAAACGGAGGAAACTAACTACCGTGGTTTGCACATTGATGAAAATAATACCTGCCTTTCAAGGGTACTGTAACAATTATAACAAAAGTAGTACGTATAAGTGATTCCCAAATGAACACCTAAAATATGATTGGCTCTCAATAAATGGCACAACGCATATTATTTCTCTTCAGAAAAGTCATTCTCATCTTCTAGTTCTTCATGTACTTGCAGAACCTTCTAACTCAGATGATCAAACCTGATACTCAGTGCTTATATTTTCTCAAGATGACTTCCTAAGCAAATTCCTCTTCCTTTCCAGTTTCTGTCAGTAACCCTTAGCTGGTCGCATTTCTGGCATGTGCTCATTAAGATAAAACTGTATGGCAGTCTAGACCCCAACCTTAACCACACAACCTGGGGGTTCGGAGCCACTTAGAAGACTAATGAAACCTGTCACCATCCCTGCTGCCCTTTCCTCCTTTATTTTAGCTCACTAAACAGAGAAGTCTTTTTTTATTTTTTATTTTTTAAAAATTTTTTATTTTACTTATTATTTTTATTCTTGTTTCAGAACCTTTGTTTGTTTATTCACTCATTTTCATGGCTGCCTCAGCCTGCCCCGAGGTCAGGGCTGGCGCAGCATGTGGTGCTGGGGATCGAACCGCGGTCCCTGAAGCCGCCCAAGCTTTCCCAAGCAGGCGCTTTAGACCACTGAGCCATCCTGCCGGGCCCCTGAGAAGTCTTTTTTTAAAGCACAGAGCAGATCAATGGCAAGTCTGGGCGCAAGCCAAGAAGCTAGATGACTAAGTCTTTGGGACACCAACGGAACCTTCCCAGGGACTGCGTTCCTGCTCTGTGGGCTGTCAGCGGTGAGGGAATCCTCCCTCACTGTGGGAGACGGCAGCAGCTCCTTACAGTGATTTCAGGGATCTGCGCCTGCACGGTCTTCTATGGGCCTTAACCGTAGAAGGGTGAAGCCTGGCGCTGCTCCCTGGGAGGGGCAAGTCAGCCTAATTAGCCACGGCACTCAGTTCCAGCTTCCATGCAGCAACGGTGCTCTACCCACGCAGCCTCCCCCGGCAGTGTCTGCAGAGTACAGCTCCTGCTCGTGATAAGCTAGGTAATATTTATTTAATCAAAACTAGCTTTACTATACAGTTTAACCATGTCTATTTTCTATACTATTAGCATAAGCAATCTGTCTTGAAGTTCAATATGTTGCTCCTGTGTGAATGGAAACGTTTCAGTTCTGGCCAGATAGCTCAGGGGACTGAAGTGCCTGCTTAGGCAGGCTCAGCAACTGAGGCTCAACCCCCAGAGTGCTGTGCCAGCCCCATGCCCAGGGTGCGCTGAGAGACTGGCCATGGTGGCACACACCTGTGATCCCAGCACTTGGGAGGCTGAAAGCAGGAGGATCACTACGAGTCCAGTCTGTGTAGTGAGACCCTATAGACCCAGAGCTAAATACATAAAAACAGAAAATGTTTCACATTCTTTACTACACAGTGATTGATTATTTTTGTTTCTTCATGGAAACTAAAAGGGAGAAGAAATGTATCTTTTTATTAATACATGATTTTATGATTTAATAATTTTAATTCAAAATTGCTTGTTTAAATTCCAGAGTGCAGAATGGACTATCATTCATAAATAATCTAAACGTAGTGTTTGACTAACTAGTTGAAATGTAGACCAAAAAATTATAGAGAAAAACGTTGAATAAAGAAATGTTTGGGGGCTGGTAAGATAGCTGAGCAAACTAAGCACATGCTGTCTTAGTTACTTTTCTCTCATTGCTGGGACAAATATCCAGCACCCAAAATGAAGGAAGGAAAGGTTTATTCAGCTCAGTTACTGGAGGTTTCAGTCCATACTTGTCTGGCTCCAAGGCAGAGAGGCACATGGCAGAGAGCAGCAGTTCATGGCAGAGGAACAGCAACAGTGGCAACAGAGGCAATGGAACAAGCAGGGCAGCAGAGAGCAACAGCGTGAGTCTGTCTGTCTCTCTTTAAATTACATCAGGCTTGGGCTGGGGAGATAGCTCAGGGGCACAAGTGCCTGCCTGGCAAGTGCAAGGTCCTAAGTTCGATCCCCAGTTCCACCAAAAAAAAAAAGAAAGAAAGAAAGAAAGAAAATTACACCAGGCTCTCTGCCTTAGCCTATCCACCTCAGGCCACACCTATAATTCCCAGCACCACTCAGACTGATAATCTCATCAGTACTAATACACATAATCCCAGTGACCCATGAGTCAAGTCTCAATCTAGAGAACTCCCCACCCCATGATGGCATGAGGCTTTCGGGAGACAACTAGACATAAACCATAATACCTGCTTTGGGAAGTACAAGGACCAGGATTTGATCCCTGGTCCCACACGCCATGCTGGCCCTGCCCCAGGGGTGTGCTGAGCTGGTAGTTGAGCCCAGGTATGCTTGTGCACACCAGTAATCACAGCACTGGGGAGGCTGAAAACAGGAGAACCACTACAAGTCTGAGCTGCATAGTGAGCCCCCCTACCAAAAACATAAATGAAAAAAACAACAAAAAAAGAAACATTCTGAGGTATTGAATTTAATCTATCAAATAATTACCTATATCACTATCAGTTGTCATATATATGCCTATGGATAAAATATGCTATGGAGGTCAATTTTAATCAAAGTGAAATTAATTCCAAAGTATTACATATGAAAAAATCATGCTCATGTGGATTTTTTTTTTTTTTTTTTGTCTTTTTGAGACAGGGTCTTGCTATGCAGTTGAGGCTGGCCTTGAACTCACTTTTGTAGCCCAGGCTGGTCTCGAACTCACACCAATCCTCCTGCCTCAGCCTCCCGAGTGCTGGGAACTCATGTGGATTTACATGCCATTTTCTTAATATTCTGAATTTGAGCTCCTTGGTCACTTAAAATACTTTCCTTCCTGGTTTCAGTTTAGTTCTGGTTAAAGGTGTTTTTGGGGGGAGTACCAGGGATTGACTGTGGACCTTTTACTTGCCGGGCAGATGCTTAAGCTGCTGAGCAATCTCCCCAGCTCTAAATGAATATCTTTAAGAGAGAGTAGATAGAATGAATCACAAACAGTACTGCTCTGCAGTCATTCATTATTACCTCGAATTTTTGAATCTTTGATTTGAGAATCTTACTTCATCACAATCTTTTAGTCTTGGAACAAAAAGGCAAATTTAATCTAAAGTGAACACAGTTCATGCTCAGGGGATGGGGCTTCTGCATAACCCCTTTGTGGTAGTTAAGCTTAATTGTGTCAACTTGGCTGGATTATGAGCTGCCAGGAGGATAATGAGCTGCCTATGGGATTAGTAAATTTCCCTTCTGGGTGTGTCTGGCTGGGTCACAGCTACCACACGTGGTCCCTGCCTCTCTCTCTCTCTCTCTGGCTCTGTTCCTCTGCTTGGCTTCCCAGATTCTGTGCAGCTGTAAGTTTTGTCTGCCAGATGCTTTGCTGTCGTATTTCTGCCTCGGCCCTAGCTTTCTATGGACTGAATCTCCTGAAACCATTAAACTCTTCCTCATTTAATTTGCGGGTGTCGAGTGTTGTGCTCTGGTAGCAGGAAAGCTGACGCCATTCTAAAACATGATCAACTTCAGTTCATACTACGCATATGTATTTAACAACGAACCTGTAGCACTCTGTGTTGTTTATTCTTTGTAATGGCATCCACTTTTGATTACATCGAAATATTTTCCTACATTATTAAAAATACGGAAATGATGATCCCCAGGGTGTCATGCTGCTGGCCCTATCCCCCAACCACTGACACTGGACGTGGTGGTGAACACCTGTAATACCAGCACTTGGGAGGCTGAAAACAGGAGGATCACTACATGTCCAATCTGTGTAGTGAGACCCTGTAGGTCCTGTACTAAGTATAATAAGTAAAGAAATATGGACCTGAGAAGGGACTCTGAGCATAGTTCAGAGATAAGGAGCTTCACCGGCATGTGCAGGGCCCTGGATTCAATCCCCAGTACTATAGGAGAGAGTGAGAGAGAGAGAGACAGAGACAGAGAGACACAGAGAGAGAGAGAGAGACCAAGAGAGAGGGAGACAGAGACAGAGACAGAGAGAGAGACAGAGAGAGAGAGAGAGAGAGGAAGAAGAGGAAGAAGAAAGAGGAGGAAGAGAAGGAGGAAGAAGAACAACAACAAGAAGAAAAGGATCAGGTTGTAACAGCTTCTGTTATGCTTCATACTTGCTCTCATTTAATGCTATCAAACTGTGAAACGATAAAGAGTGAGGACAGTGCACTAGCCAGGAAACCAGGTTCAAAATAATGTCTAACTTAACACAACTCTATGCATTTGGAGGAGGTAATTGCAGAGTCGGGAGTTGAGGCATCCCAGTAGGATTATTTCCTGTTTTTGAAGTCACTGTGCCCAGTCACCACTGAGATTGTTGTGTTCATCCTCCGTAGGAAAAACTGGCCAGTTCAGTAACAGTTGCTGACACGTTTTTAATCCAACTGAAGTTCAATTTGTAAGTCATGAGACACCTAAGTAGGGACATGCAGGCTCCTTTTCTACGAACTAAAAAATGTTCTTTTCATATGCTGGGATTTTTGAAATCTTTTTTTGGTGGGAGTAGAGAACCAAATTTTAAAATGTGCTTGGCAACCAACCACATTAAGGGCATGTTGCTGCCTGCCAATGTAACAGAGTCCGACACATTCCCCTGGCTCCTCCTTGTCATCAGCCTTCGTTGGGCTGACCCAGTTGACGTTCAGCACGAAGGGCTTCCAGCGACCTGACCAACAGGCTTACTGCAGAGGCAGCCTGTGCAGCCTAGCCAGGATGAGCTCAGCGCTCCTCCCAGCTTCAGTGTCCACGTGCAGGGCAGTCTTGGATGACAGCCATTTTCAGCATCTCTTCGGTTTGGATGCCCATGCCTCCTCCAGCTGCACCTGCCCAGCTGTGACCTGGGGCTGAGCCTCTATACCCCCGTGACTGGCCAGAGGGGGGCAAAGATCAATGGTGTTCACTGTATGTTCACACCAACAAAGCAATTTAATTGCAATTTAATTCAATTGCAATTTATACTATCATGCCATTGGCCTTGTTAAATCCCTTCGAGTAAGATGAAACATCATGGTTTTTAGTGCTGGGAACTCAATGCTTGGCAAGCGCTCTACCACTGACATATAGTATTAGAGTTACAGGAAGTCTTAATTACTCTCATTAGTAGACATGCAAAAGTTTCAGAAGTAACATTTTAATCAGCAACTTCATTTTCCCAATCACATTTTCTATATAGAAGTTCTGTGTGTGTGTGTGTGTGTGTGTGTGTGTGTGCAGGGTCTCACTAGGCAGCTCAGACTCGTAGTGACCCTCCTGATTTCTGTCTCCCTAGTGCTGGGATTACAGGCTCATGCCACCACACCCAGACTCCATCATCAGTTCAGTATGACAGGTGGCAGGGCTGGTGCAGCATGCGGTGTGGTGCCAGGTATCAGGAACCATGGCCCCTGAGCTTACCTAAACAAGCACTTAGTCCACTGCGCTATATTGCTGGCCTTCATATATATATTGCTATTAATAATTAAACCAAGTTATCTAAAGGGAATATTACTCTAAAATTTACTATGTGAATTGCATGTGCATCCAACATTCTAATCTCCCTTTTCTCTGTAGAATATGTCCCCTGTCCCCATCTTCCCTTTAGTAAGGGGCTGTATTCCCAATAAATACCACTGGTAACAGTGACTGAGCCAGGCCAGGCAAGAGCAGTCGTTACCTAGGATGCTTATAATCTAAATAGGGAGGGGACCACATGACAGGAGGAATGGCTTACTAACAGAGATAGTTAATAAGTGAAAAGCTGTCTGTGAGCATTTAGTGTTTTCACAAACTGACTTAAAAACTCCTTCTTAAGGGTTAGTCACATAGCTCAGCGGATTAGAGCACCTGCTTAGGCGGACGCAGTGACCAGGGTTCCATCTCTGGTGTGCCATGTTGGCCCCGCCCCCAGAGCATGCTGAGGTGGCCGTTGAAACTGGGCATGGCGGCCTGCACCTGTAATCCCAGCACTTGGGAGGCTGAAAACAGGAGGATCACTGTGAGTCCAAGCTGTGGAGTGAGACTCTATAGCCCCTGTACTAAATACATTAAAAAATTCTTTGTATGCAGTAAATTTAAATTTACAGAGTAATCTACTGTTATATTTGTACCTTATACTAACTTTTTTTAATACTGGGGATTAAACTCAGGGGCTTTGTGCTGACTACATTCCAGGCCTTTAGTAATTTCGAGACAAGGTCTTGCTATGCCAGTAAACTGCTCATGGTGGGCTCAAATTTTCTGTGCTCCTGCTCTGATGCCCAGAGCTCTGGGAGTATAAATGTACACCACCACCCCAGCAAGAATTGAACATACGTAGTCAGGCATGTTTTGTGCTTTTGCTGCTACCTTTGCAGTTTCTCTGTTCCAGAGTTTGACTAGCGCTTTCCGTAACAGGCCACAGAAACTGTTTTGCTCGCTCACTTTGACCAAGCACCAGCTGGTCCGTATTAGAAAATGCCAATTTTGCCGGATAGCAAGGAATTCGCTTTCCTCATTACTGAGAGTTTCGTTTGTCTAAGTAGCAGCTACTGAAAGCTGCTCGCAACAGTTTAAAAAGGTAGTCTGTGCACCTGTTGCAGCTAGAGCAACAGCTTAACAAGGACCAAGCATGTAGGGAGGGTGCTCTGGGATTAATTTTCTCACAGGAGGTGCAAATACTCTGCTGTTTCAAAAGTACCTGTGCAAAGGATCAGACCCAGGTGTATCTCCAATGAGCTCTTCTGCAATGCCACCTTGAATGTTATCTTCCTTAATTTGTGGAAAGTTATAAACAGCAGTTAATTTCCTTCCTTCCTTCCTTCCCTCCTTCCTTCCTTCCTTCCTTCCTTCCTTCCTTCCTTCCTTCC